>JAKOGI010000892.1:115000-297500 GCA_029747015.1 Carnegiea gigantea | reverse complement strand
ATTTTAGTTCTGATAATTTGTAAGTTATTATTCTTCGTACTTTCATTAAATTTTAAATGCATTTACTAATACATGCATATAGGGACGGAGTACGAAAATTTTACGAGGGGCTAATTAATACAACAAGGAGGAATTCTTTAATTTTTGAAAAAAGTTCTTATGACTCCAATAAATATATATTTTTTCGGTTGACATCTACTACCTAAGTCACAATGACTTATGATTGGAATTTTTTACTTGATTCAGCATTATCAAATCCCTCGTTTATCATCATTCATAGCATCCACCCTATAGTCTTATGCATGAGAAAAATAAGTACATAAAACACACGATTGTTTATATATATTTGTATATAATTCAAATTTCAAAATGCTACTCAAATTAAATTAAAAATATTACTTTAATTCCATCATAAACAAAAAAGAAGCTGAAAGATGAGACATGTAATTTGATTGGGGGAGGGCCGACGTTATGTATTATGGAATAAAAAGACATTGAACCAAAAAAAATAGACACATGCAATTGGAAGAAACTAAAGAAGATGCACACATAAAAAATCAGTGAGTATAAGATAAAACTTAGTTAAACTTGAGGGAGGGAAAAAATAATTAAAATTGAACATATGAAATCAGTTTGTTGGGCTGTTGAGTTGCTCTTAACTAACGAGAGGCTAGGAGAGAACCAAAAAAAAAAAAAAAAGGAGAAATTGGGTTGAAAAAGGAAAAAAGCTCAACTTAAAAAATGATGCCAAATTTATATTGCCAAGTATCAAACCCATCATCGTAGACACACCTCCGCACCAAAATTATAGAGAATAATGCATTAAGCTTACCAGCCAAGCACTAGAACCTAGCTACACGAATGATTTGTTACTTAATATGCGGTTCATGACTCCGACTCACCTCTTTTTAAATCTACCCCTATCTATGCGATGCATATGCTAAAGTTTATTGTTAGCTATCTTTTTCTTGATTTTAATATCTTAATAATAATAATAAAAGATTGGCTAATATAAAGTATTTTTCATTTTTGAAAAGATATAGAATACAACATTGAAAAATTTAAAATATATATCTGTTGCGTTGACATATGAATGGGTTTTGTACCACCATTAACCAAATTCGTTCAAAGTGAGCCTTACATTTAAGTGGACTAATCAAGTTTTCAAGCCTCAATGCACCTACCAATATGATGGATAATGTTGACGAGCCAGCTAAGGTTGTATGTGGGTGGATCTAAGAATGTAAAACATAAAAAGAAATACATATTAATCGATTTTATAACTCTTTCAAAATAATATGACTCAACATAATTACAAAGATTTTTTTTTTTTTTGGTTGGATCAAATTATAAGATAGTTGAAATTAAGCTTGTCATTAGTTTATATCATTAGCTTTTAATTTCATACTAAAAGATTCGAGTGTCACACTTCATACATTTCCTTCTTTGGAGAAAGGAATTGTGTGTACGAAAGGTTTTGCCAAGGCATACATGCATTCATGTTGAATAAAAGGTCGTAAAAGCTAAGGGAGGTCACCAAGAAAGTGTAAAGTCAAAGGGAGAAAGAAGCCATTCTTGCCATACATAGAGAATAAGGGTTTGAGATTCAAGTTTTTTCTCTAAAGTGCAAGGAATAACTTGACTTGTGGTATAAAGGGATGTGATCCCATCCGAAGCACAAGTTCTAATGTCTTTCTCCTCTGTATGAGGGCAATCTTGTGTAAAAAAGTTAACCCACCTACATTCAGAACCCCCCCTCCAAAAAATTTGTTGGCTTCTCCAATGATTTTTGTGCTTAATCCTGGGTTATTAATTTTAATGTTAGAAACAAAAATAGTAGATGTAAATGTAAATATTATCCAAATAGAATTTGGAGAAATTCTAATCTTAGCTATTTGAATCACGGAACAAATTTGGTCACACATAGGGATGAGACTCCATCAGCTTGCTATGGACCTTAAATCTACCCATTTGAAAATGAGGATACAGATGGACAACTAAAATAGAAACAACAATAGTCGATGTAAAGGTAAATATCATCAAAATAGAACTTGGGGAGATTCTAATATAAGCTATTTGAATCATGGAACAAATGTAGCTACGCTTAAAAATGAGGCTCCATCTGTTTGTTACGAACCTTAAATCTACCAATTTGAAAAGAAGGATATATATGAACAGCTCAAATAGATGATATTTGCACTATGATTTTTCACCCATTTATCTAGCTGATGTATATCCATATTCATTTACCTTTTTTTTGTTAAATAACTTTTGCTTTTGTTAGTTTCTTATGACAAATAGTGAATAAATGAATAGATGACTCTCAATTAAAATGGTGTCGTACCCCTAGAGTTTAGCTTAAAAGTTTTCTATTGTAGAATAACTAATAACAACTTATTAATTATTTCCTATTGCTCACTTGGTCCTCATGTAGTAATATAACACCACTAGTTACTTGTTTTCATCTTACAATTTAGAAGCTACATTACTACTTTACATTCAATTTCATCTTTCAAATACAACTTTTATGTAATTGTGTTCAATAACCAACTCAAATGCAAGTTTAAGATGATGGTTGAAGGCTAGGAATAGGTTTTATACTCTAACATATCCCTTCACACGAATGCCCTTTGGAATTAGAGTGTGCATGCTGCAAAGGGTCTCCTTATTTTACATGACATTATATACAAATATGGCTAAGATTTGAACTTGAGACATTTCGTTGAAAAAGACTATGATATTATGTTCAAGAACCAATTGAACCAAAAGTTTAAATTGATGATTGAAAGCTCAAGAATATGTTTCATACTCTAACAAATTGTTGTGGTTGGTGCAGATGAAAAGATGTAAAAACGAAAAAGACCATGTAAGTTGTATTATATAGATTTTTAGAAGGAAATATTGGCTAGAAATTCAATGGACGTCCAATTGCTTCATCAAATGAATGTGAAGATGTGAATTTGAAAGGACAAAATAAAAATAAACACATACTTATATAAGGTATAAATAGGCTGAAATTGCTATTTCCAATTACACTAAATAGATCATAAAGTCATCTCAAAAAGGATCATGAAGTAGAGAGTCCGGACAAAAGTTAATCGGGCTAATTGCTGTTGGACATTGTATGTATACAAGTGCACTTTGGACCTAGGCGTGATGGGACATTAATGTAGTCCGAGATCGGAACCAATGAACCAACTGAATTGGGTCGAGTGGAGTTCTCAACAAATTCTAAAACCCATTTTCTGGAATTACTTTTTTGGGGTTTTTGCTCTAATTCTAGATGGTGCAACTCAAATCAATGGCACAAAAATGTGAATCGGGGGGAGACGGTTCGACCCAGAGAAACTTCTTGGTTTCCATCGATGGCGCCTGTGAAACTAAGTGGCAACAATGGCGCAGTAGTAGTGGGTGTGGGTGTGGGTGTAGCCGCTCTCTCTCTCTCCATAGCTGCTCTCTCTTACTTTCTCTTGAATCAAGCTTTAAAGTCTCCAAGAACCAAGCCCAAAAGCCGTAAACTGATTTCTGGCAAGAAACTGGGGAGGGGAATTGTGGATGCTATTGGGAACACCCCTCTTATCAGAATCAATAGCCTTTCTGATGCCACTGGCTGCGAGGTACTTTCTTTCTATCTGAACTAAATAGTTTATTTTCAGAGGAATTTGTTATCTGGGTGCTTGAATTTTTGTTGTGTTTTTGGGTGATTGATTAAGCGTGCAAACATTATTGCTATTTTTTGTTGACTTTGTTGGGGCAGGGAACGTTATTGAGAGAGCTGAGTTTTTTAGTCCAAGCAAGACTTTATGAGATTGTTGTTAAAAGCATATATTGATTGTCTAAGTTGAATTATTGAGTTTCTGAAGCTCCTGTAATCCGGGTTTTCAAAAAAGAAGCATTTCTTATTTGGGTTTTTGAATTGGTCGATTACAGTAGCAAATTATATATCTTAATTTTCGATTTTTTGTTTTGAATGAGTGATTGATACAGTTTCATGTGCTATCTCACCTTGAGCTGAAGTGAATGACCTGTCTTCTGTAGTCTATGGAAGTCTGGGTGTTCAGTATGAACAGAAATTTCTTAATTGCATCTTTGAGAAGGTGATTGTTTTTTATTTTGATGGCCAGATTCTTGGGAAAGCTGAGTTTCTGAATCCTGGGGGAAGCGTGAAGGACAGGATTGCTGTCAAAATCATAGAAGAGGTACTCTAACAAAAACTTTTTTTTTCCTGGTTTTGTGCTCTTTGTTGCAATTTGTATAGTTCAAGGCCTATTCTGTTTGTAATTCTCAACCTTGATGCTAAATCCAACAACCTTGTGATTCAGAAATTAGTTCAATAGGTTTCTGCCTGTGTCATTCTGATATCAATATATTTGTCCGTGAAAACCTGTGGTTGAGCTATGCTTTATTTCTGTTGTGCTATATTTGACTGTAATTGTGTGCTAAATGTTTGTTACACTCTTCACACTGCCCTAATATTCCTATTTTGCTGTAGTTTCCTGGACACGTAAATGGAAAGGAGTTTCAATGGGTGTATAAGGCCTAATATGTTGCATACTTGTTTCTGAGGATTTTACACGACGGAGATAAATATGAAATATGGCAACTAGAATACTAGATAAATGTCAAGGGTCATAGGCATAGCTAATGGATATAAATCAATCCCAACAACCCTTGTCCTACGAATTCTGAATTTCAAAGGATTCCTTTATTAGAAGACTAGCCTTGATGGACATAACTAAAGTACATTTTCATCTTGCCAAAAACCTGTGAAATCTCAGATCCTTATGCAACACTGACATTGAATGCAAAGTAGTAAAGTTCAAGCAGCATCGTTTTGATCAAACAATGTCTTTGGTCATTGTTGTTGAAGTGAATGTACTAAATAGAGATTTGGTTGTTGAGAAAACTGACTTCCAGACTTCCTTTTTAGTATAGTGGAGATATATTTAGAGGATCCATAGACTATTGGATTGAAATGGCTAGTTGTCTGGAATCCTTAGTATTGTCATCAAGCTTGTCATCGAATCAGTGATGGGTGGTCTCAACCTTTCAGATATGAGCAGGTGTAATTCTTTAGTTGCCTTAACTGCATTGTCTCCGTCATCGCTCTACTGCTATATTGCTATCACTCCTATTGTTTAATATTTTTTATAATCGGTCCAGAAATCTACTTTTGAGAATGTCTGAATGCCACTTTCAGTTCAATTACTTTCCCCCTTCATTTATTCAATTTTCAGTTTCTGAAAATGTTTTAGGTGGGTCTTGTGGAAACAACCTCCCCTTTACTTTTTACTGGTTAGGCTGTCTAGGTGTTGACCTTCTTAGGCCTCCTCCGGGCCAGGTTCATATTGGCGGTGGTAATAGCCATTGTTGTTTAGGTAATAGTTAAAAGAGGAATCTTTTTAATTCCTCTGCAATTAACACAATGCCTTGGGGATATTTTATGTAAAATTATAATTTTTCATTGCTTTTCAGTTAGTTTTGTGTTTCTTTTATACTTTTTTCATTAGAATCCCATGGCAAGTTGGCGAGAAAGGGATATGGTGTTCTAAATGTAGGGGTTCTTCATAATGACTAAGAAGCATGGACAACGTCACAACGATGTAGGGATGGGCGTGGGGCAGGTGGAGCCATACCCGCACCCATACCCATTTTTACAATCACACCCACACCCACACCCACATCGATAAGTTTTAAAAATCCATACCCTTTCCATACCCATCAGGTGTTTCGGGTATTTCGGATTTTATTCGGGTACATATACATTGTAAAAAAACGACCCCATTCGGGATCATTAAGTTTAATTTCAAAAGTTTCAAAACTAAATACAGAATACATAAATTATATTTGTGGTGCATCAAGAATTCATTAGTGTAACTATTTTTACAATTCATGTGTTTTTCTTTTAGTATCTTGAATTAGTTCAGTAGCCTTTGATGCTATGAATTCTTGGTACATTTTCAATTTTAGAATTGCCAAGTAACAGTTTCATCTGGCAACATTAATAACATTGTTGATATGAGCATTCTAAAAGATTTAAGCTCAAAAATAAGACTAAAAAAATTTAAAAAGAAAACTAGGTATGGGTATGGGCGGGTTCGTGGATGGGTACGCTTGTAACCGACCCGTGCCCGTACCCAAACCCGTTTTCAGCACACCTGTGCCATACCTATTTTTTTCCCCCCATTTTCTGTACCTATACCCGCTATAAACGGAGCGGGTTCGGGTGGAACTCTCATCCCTACAACTACAGGTGACACAGACATCGCTACGTGGACGCTTGATTTTCCAAAAAAGTAGGACTCGACATGTGTAGTGGATATGCAATGATTAGAAAATATGTATTATGTTACCTATGTTTTATACTTCCTTTTATGTTTTTAGCCTTTGAGAGGTCGTGTTTTAAATTGAATGGGAACAATAAAAAAGTGTGCATCCTACAGTTATCAATAACAAACTCAATTTCTTGGGGCCATCTATATGTTTTTCATGCGTTTGAGAGCGTCCAAAGAGTGTTCGAGAATGTCGGGTGTCTGCCATGTCTTGGACACAGATACGTGAAGCTGGGGAGAATCTCTTTGCTTCATAGATAAGGAATATATATATATGTTCTCCCCTTTGAGTCTGTTTATCAGTATCTTCTTTGTTTTTTTTTTGGTTTTTGTTTTTTTTGGGGGGGGGGGGGTGTGTTGCCTCTAATACCTGGAATTTGTGCAGGCATTTGCTTCTGGACAACTATCTCCTGGTGGGGTAGTTACTGAAGGTAGTGCTGGAAGTACTGCCATCAGTCTTGCTACAGTTGCCCCTGCTTATGGATGCAAATGCCACGTTGTTATTCCAGATGACGTTGCCATTGAGAAAGTATGTCTCACATTTACTCTTCAGTATGGTAACTTCTTTTCTTATATAGTTTTTTAAGTCCACTTTCTGGACTCCTGAAATAGTCATTACCCCCCCCCCCCAAAAAAAAGCTGTGAATAATCATGGAATACTATAGAATTCCCCAATGGGATGCCCTTTGCTGCTTTTGTTGTGAATATTTGGTTGGCAGAACCTTACAGATTTAAGGTCCAACAAAAATAGCCCCTGGCACCTACAATTCTCTGTCATAGGACTATAGTTGGGACATGGGATAATTGTGTGGTTGGTTTGGTTTGTAAATTTCCCATGCAGTTCAAACTCTCATTCATGTATTGTGCCTCCCCCGCCCTGTCCCCCCCCCCCCCAAAAAAAAAGTCACAAATTATTGAAGCCCTTGGAGCTACTGTTGAGCGGGTCAGGCCTGTGTCCATCACCCACAAAGACCACTTTGTCAACATAGCTAGAAGGAGGGCAGCAGAAGCGAATGAACTGGCAGCCATGTGTGAGAGAACTATTCAGAAGCCTAAGGATCAAGCCAATGGTGAAGCTGACGAAGGGAGAAAAAATCACGTATTTTTAAGTGAATGCACTGGTGGTTTCTTTGCAGACCAGTTTGAAAACCTGGCCAATTTTCGGGCCCATTATGAGGGGACTGGGCCTGAAATTTGGGAGCAAACGGAGGGCAAGCTGGATGCCTTTGTAGCTGCCGCAGGTACTGGAGGAACGGTGGCTGGTGTTTCCCAGTTTCTGAAGGTGAAGCTTGCTTTCTGCAAGTCGTTTGTCAGTTTGTGTCTGTACCTGGTAGAGTCCCCTCCCCCCCAAAGAGAGAGAGAGAGAGAGAGAGAGAGAGAGTGTGAAGAAAAAAGCTAATGTTCCTTTTCCCTACTTGACAGGAGAAGAATGCAAATATCAAGTGCTTCCTTATTGATCCCCCGGGTTCAGGTTTGTTTAATCGGGTAACAAGAGGAGTGATGTATACCAAGGAGGAGGCTGAAGGAAAGAGGCTAAGGAACCCCTTTGATACTATAACCGAGGGAATTGGAATCAACAGGCTGACGCAGAATTTCATGATGGCGGAACTCGATGGTGCTTTCCGAGGCACTGACAAGGAAGCTGTTGAGATGTCCAGGTTTGTTAGCTCATACCTTCACTTCTTTCAGCTAATTAGCCCTTAGTATAAAAGATTCTTTCAACTTTGGCAACGCAGTAGCGAACGGAACACATCCCACTTGACTATCATTATGCATTTATGCTTCATTTGTTGTTGTGAAGTGGGCAAAAACACCTTCAATATTTAGGGGGAAGGTTGATCCTATCAATAGTTTCAGGGGTACTACTTTTATCCACTCTGCCTAGGCAGGACTCGCAGGTATGGATTTTGGTTTGGTCCCCCTAGTGGGACTTAGGGTTGCATTCTTTTTCAAAAAGTTTTCTTTTCTCATTCATGTTAAAAGACAGTTTAAAATCCTTGTCAGATACCTAGTGAAGGAGGACGGGCTCTGCTTAGGCAGCTCGTCAGCCATGAATTGTGTTGGAGCTGTTAGAGTGGCACAAAAGCTGGGTCCTGGCCACACAATTGTGACTATTCTATGCGACAGCGGGATGAGGCATCTGAGTCGGTTTTATAAGGACGAATATCTATCTCAGCTGGGTTTGGCCCCTTCTGCAACTGGTTTGGAGTTTCTCGGTCTTTGATGATACGATTGAAAGATCTGATAGTTCCACTGCATTTTAGGTGGAAGTTGATATTTCATTTCTAACATGCTGAGATTCTGAGGGACTCTGCTTCTTTGTGCTGCCCGGGCTCTTTCTTCGATATTTGAGAAGATTGGTCAGAGGTGAACCGACATTACAGCTTAGTTAATGGATGATTGACCATTGTGTTGAGGAAGAAACAAAGTAGCTGCAAGAACCTTTAAAGACACACATGGCAAGGGGGGTTTTAAATTCCCCCCCCCCTCCAAAAAAAAGGAAAAAAGAAAAGGAAGAAGATGACTCCAACAGTTGTCACCAATATTTACTAAGAGTTGAGATGATAGGGGATGATGGTAGGTCTTATTTTGCAATTAATCGGATCAGCAAGTGACATGTTGATTGTGAATCATATGGTGATTTCTTCTTTGCAATTATTGTTCATCATCAACTTTGATTTCAAATACTTGTAGTAAAAGACATCATCCACAGTTTGGCAGTGATATACTGGATAATGTGGATTTCAGCTTCAGAAACCGTTGTCATTTTACAAAGTCCATAGTTGGAGGATATCCCTGTCCTTTATCTATTCAATTGATGTTCATATGTTCTCAAGACATCATATTGAGCCCTCTGGGGTAGTTTTTAGGACCAAGAGAGAATGCCCTTGCAAAAATCCCTCTGTCTTTGTGTGAAGTAGCAGGTAATTAACTATTTGAAATGTTTGGTCAGGCAAAGATCCGTCTGTAAATTGAGGATAAGATTGTGTAAACTTAGCCTGCCCCACCCTACCTGGGCAGAGCGCTAGGCCATTGATTTGGTACGGCTTGGTTTATGTATTCTGGATCGCATTGTTTTGGTGATTGTGGTTCAACTGTGTATAAGCAAATAATGTCTGTTGGCTTGCACGACAAACTGGTAGTTAGAAAATCAAGTGTAATGGCAACTTCACCATGAATAGGTCTACAATCAAAGTACATCGTCATGTGTATTATGTTCCAAATCTTCAAGTATAGATGCAGATGCAATTCAGAGTACTAGGAAACTTTGTTTGAGGCTGCGCTAAGAAGGAATCAGTGCCTTCAGTCAAACTGGGATTCATTGCAGTGTCGCTCAAGCCAATCCTAGATGAATCCTTTGGCATGTTAACTGCCACCAAAGATCTCGACTTCATGTTCCTGGCCTGTGCTGCTGGTCTTCCGATTTGCTTTCTTGAGTTTCTGCTTGAACCGCTGCTTATGGCTCGAAGAATTTGACAGTTGCTTTGGTTAGGTGAAGCATCATGGGGGCCTAAGTAGATCTATTCCAGCTTACCCTAGCAAAGCATAACAGTGCTTCCTTCAGTGGACGCTAAGTTGCTTAAGCCTTCATTTTATCTCATAACTATTTCAAACGACAGACAATCCAACACACGTATAAATGATCAACTCTTTGCATTGGTAATTGGGTGAATCAAAATTTATAGAAAACTGTCAAGTCTGACGTCGAGACCTGTGTTGGACACTCAACGCTCAAGTACAGGCATCGTTGAGCGCAAGCAACAGCAGTGAACAGCAATTTCCCTCTCAATGTCGCAACTTCTGAATTATGATTTCTGCAGAGTTTGTCCCAGGGTAGCGGATCTCCCCGTGTGATAGGTAAAAAGAAGTTTGCCCACTCAAGTAAGCCCCCATAAAAGGCCTGTTGTCACATGGGACCATTTTCCTTTAGTGAGGAATGCGTCTATAGCAAACTACCAAGGGATAAGGGCCATAATACATGTACTAGCTAGGATGAAATCCTCATAGCTCACCTTCAACAGAGGAGCCTGGGACTCTTCTACGGTTTGAGTGTCAAATTTCTCTTCGTTGGGATGTTCTATTCCGAAGCTGGGAATTACAAATCTTCAGTGTCTGCAAAACAGAAGGAATACAGTCTAGGATAGCAATAATTGTCGACCACCATCCACATTTTGCAAGACAACACTCTGAAAATAGGAGCAGTTGTCAAAAGGGAACTAAATCAGGGGAATATGAGACGACGGTTGGGTTGTGTCCCAATTCCATCTCAACCTAATTGTTTAAGGCCCAAGAGATTTTTGCTCAGCTCATTGACTTCAGCATTTTTGGGCAGACCAAAGAGGACAATGAAGTTTCCGTGGCCTAGCCCACGGACCGTGGTCATCATGTGACTCTGCACATTGTGTGAGGCTTCAAGGAGCTGTTACATGGAGTAATTATCTTCATTATTCATCTTATTTATGGGTCCTTATTGGGTGAATTATGGCTTCATTCTTGATCTTATCTTCTTTAATTGTGAGAATTATATCCCAACTTTCTATATATTGGGCGCTTGGTGTGGCCATTTTAGTGTGACACTGTGCGGTGTGTGGTTTGTGGGAGTACCAGCACTACCCTTTGTTGCCGTTTGTGAGGTGTTTATGGAGCTAATTTTGCTTCTTCTATTGCACATCTTTATAGTTGAGTGAGAGTTTGTTTGGGGGTTTTATTTCTTTAATCTTGTTGCCGGTTTAAGATCCTTAATCTCTTTTGTATTGATCTCTTTTGGCCCACCGTTGTTGAGATCTTGTACTCATTTATATCATAGTAAATTTTGTGCCGTTTTGCCGTGTAGGTTTCCCCTGATCTGGGTTTCTATGTAAAAATCTTGTGTGTCCATTGTCACCTTGTTGACATTGCTTAATAATTATTCAATATCCATATCCATTCATGCTTCTGCATGTACTACACTCGATTTAAAGTATTACTATTTTCCCTAATAGACAGAGAGCGATGTGACTATATCCACAGGGTAAAATCCTAGGGCGACACAGCAAAGCAATTGCGACTTGTGAGATCAAATACAGGTTATAAAGGATTTTTACAAAGTCAGTCGGAGACACGTTATACAAAGCAGTGGGAGCATGATGTCAAGAAAGGTTTTTCAGGATATTATTGTGCTGTTATATCATCCTCATCAGTTTGTTCTCCGTTCCAGCAACTGCTATTAAAAGCCAAATAGACATCGAAGGAGGTGCAATCGAGAAGTTGCAGCATCACATTCAAGACCCTAAGGTTAGAGGTTCCTCGCTGACAAACTCAGATAGGGAGCACCTAAACGCAAATATGACACGATATGCCTAAGAACAATCTAATATCAAGCTGCAATAGCATTTCACATCTGTGGCGTGTACTGTGCCCACTACATTTAAAAAATACAGCTCTTTCTCTTTCACATTCAAATAGAACAAAATCAATGTGCAAGCAACTGCTTCACTTTGTTGCGAAGTACATGACTACCATGGACTCTGAAGTCCCTGGTGTCCTGACTGAGCTTAAGAATATCTGTTCATCATGATCCCTAATTTGCAACATGCTCGCGTCAGGCGTTTTATCTACGCTAAGAAGAAAGAAATCCCTTATTTGAACCCTAATTCACCAGCAATGCACGGAGACTGTTGAATTTGCTTTTGAAAATTTCATTTTGCTTCCGAAAGTTTCATTTGACTAAAAGATCATCTGTGGATATCTGTGAAGGAAGTGATCAAAGAGGAGCCTTGATAGCAAGGCAAACGAGGAATCAAAGAAAGTCTCTCAGGGAACAGGTTCTGACGTAAGGAAGTACCCATTTTCTATTTGCCAACAAAAAACCAGGCACATCGAGACACCTCCTGAACCTTGATAAAACCCTGAAAACCTGATGGCCCTGAGTCAATCTGCGGAAATGAGCTGCACTTGATTCTGGAAATTATAGTCCATTTCAAAGAAAATAATGCTTAGCAGAAGAAAGCATCTATCATGCTACTAGCATATCATATGTTTCGTTGAATTACATTTTACCCAAGTACCCATTCAAACACTTGAGAATGTGGATATTTGACTCTTCATTTTTCACCAAAAACGTGCATTTAGATGATAATGGTACCTCTGTCAGAAACTTGTAGCCGTACATCTTTTAGACTCAATCTGCTTTCCTGTAAATTAATTTGCAATGTACTTGTATAGTGTATCAGTACGAGGGTTAAGCATGGGCGGTGCGAAATAATAATAGTAAATGATAATGGGCGCAAATAATAGCAGTTTATTCACATGTTGATGTAACTTACGACATTGCATGGACATAATCACATAATCTCAGGCTCACACATTTTCAGAAGTAATCTCACACATCAAGCCCCACCTCTATATGTTCACAAGTGTACATATCAGTATCTCCGCCTCTCATTGGTTGCTCATCTTTCTGGAGGAGGTGATTGAGCAAGTGTTATGTCAGCCAAAGACAAAGTTCCTGACTGATCGAAATCCAATTCTTCAAACTCCTTCATCACAAGTGATATATCTTCCTGAGTTATTTTCCTCATCTCTTTGAGCTTATGTAAGACAAACTCAGCAACGCTGCAAGTGAAACAATTGAGAATCCACAAAACCAAGGGTAATTCATGTTAAATCTCAAATGAGAAAAGGAAAGCAGGAGGCCGGAAAAGGGAAAAATTTTAGACTTACCGAACATCTCCATCATTGTCGATATCAGCTTCCTCTAGATCTCTGTTAGTCACACGTCGAGTAAGGACCCAGTGAACTAAAGAATTTTGTCGTCTCTCTGTGTAGAGCTCGGCTACATAGAGGAAAAACTGTCCTAAGCAAACTGTGCTCACCAGAATCCACAAAACTGCAAATGTGCGGCCTCCTTCAGTTGAGAAGCTGCGATCTCCATAACCCAGGGTTGTGATAGTAGCAACAACACAGTAAAATGAGTCGACAAAATCCAACTTCTCAACCAAGGCAAGGAAGATTGTTCCGATGATTATGAGCACCAAAAGGACAAAACAAACAAATAAGCACTTATACCCAACGCTGTTCGTTTCAATTTCATTCACAAAACCTCTTGGGCCACTTTTTTTGTAAGAATGCAATGCCTTCACAAATAGCACTTCTTGCTTCTCGACAAGGTAATCAGCTGCCTCGCTAAGTATCAAGCCCACCAAAGCCATCCCTGAGAAGACAAAAGCACAAGCGAAGAGCTTTGCAGGGACGCTCTCTGGAAACAGGTCTCCATATCCGACAGTAGTCATTGTGACGACACAAAAATAGAAAGCATCAACAATGTTACTTGTCTTTTTACCATCAATCTGATACCTGAATAGATAAAAGCAAATAAAACCCACACCAAGGTAAATGGACAAGAGTGCTGCTACTTTTTTAAGACTCGGATGCATCCTAAATGTGGCATCAGAACTTGGAGAATCATCAGCACTTATTGCTTCAGGTGCGTACTCTATAAGGGGAGCACTTCTAGACCGACGAATTCTCTTTCTCTTCATGATAGCCTTCTGGTTTCGTTCAAGTGAAGGATTTGGTGATGGCTGTAATAAGGATTCCTTTAAGTTGTTGGGATTCTCCATCAGCCCAAGTCAAAGCCAACAAACTCTGTAGATTACCCACGAAGCAGCACGAATTGAGAACTGAAGTTCACATACTTATTTGAAGTTATCTAATTGAGTAGCAAGGAAGATCCTCTCATACAAAGAGCTTTGCCTGTCAAACCATATGCTCCTCTAGGTGCTAGTTCAGCACAAAGTGGTAATTAAGCTTCTCTTAACAAGTTACATGTTACTGGGATCAGTTTATTTTAGGTTGTTTAGCACACAAATTATTCTGAGAATCCTGTAAAGTACGCCATTGGACTAGATATGATCAAGAGAAATAATAGCGGTTTGTGGCGGCAGCCGAGTGGAAGAACTTGCTCAGATCAATGTAAGAATAGCAAATACTATATAACACCTGAATGTCAGTGAAGGCTATATGGACCACAAGTTCAGCTTATATGTCAACCTAATTGTATCCAGCAGCTAAAAACATCCAGACAGCAGTTTACAGTTTGCGCTTCCTAATTGCTTCACTTTTCCTAAGATATGATCGCAACATCTTGCCTGTAGGCTTTGAGTGGCCATCCTTATTAAAGCTTGCTTGGGCTCGAACACATCTAAATTATAGAGTGTGATATGAGCACCCAATTGCTCCTAACTATTACAGGTATAAATAATAACAAAAACAGAAGGAACTATCATACACATATCCGGGATGTTTATACGATAGTTGCGAAATTCATGCAGAAATTTGATGAAAGCAAGCAGCAAGAGATGCAAGAAACACACGGAAGTTACCTGGAAAAAAATCCGCCTTTGGATACAGGAAAAATGCTCAATGTGTGAAGTTTTAATTTCCCCGAAATGGAGGTGAAATTCTGAACTGGGAGTGGGAGGAGGAATTTTGAATCCCTGAGAAGAAAGAAGGCCAAGTCAGCTGGGAAGTACATCTGTATACAAAAAGACAGGTACTTTACTAGTAAACAACTCAGCCACTACGTGGATCAGACTTTTTCTTTGGCCGGGAGAGGGGTTTTTGTTTTAATTTAATCACTTATGAATTATTATAGGGGTGGGAAACTAGTTCACATTTCTGTTTTCGCATGCTCAATGATTGAATAGGTTAGAAACGAGTAATCTTACTATAACTGTTAACTTGTTCATTAGATTCTTGTGCATAAGAGGCTCACTTGCAAATAATCCGTTCAGTATTAAACTAGCTAGATCATTTTGTGTCGAAATTTTCAACTGAAACCAACCCATATAATTAAACGCAGAAAATCTTATCGAAGCCTGTTTTTTTTAATGTCCAGTTCATTTCGAATCACTGTCTCGTGTCAGTGTGCTAGCCTAAAATTTACAACCATGTAGTTCAGATCTTTCTAAAATCAAACCTGGAAATATTAAAATGGAAGCACCCTTTTCACTCCTAAGTCAAGAGGCAACTAAATAATCTTCATTTTGGAGGTGTTGTAACCCCGTTGGATGCGGCTTCCATGTGATGACAGGCATCTTAGTGTTGAAGGTTGGTCCTTTAGTCCTCTATACATTGTTTATCGGTATTATACAATCCAAACCAAACACCATGCACCAAGAGTCTTGCCTAAGCAAGGTTACGGAGGATGGTGCTAGATATAACAATCTTACCCCTTAAATTGCAAAGAGCCCAGTTTTGTTAAATTGTAGACTGCACTACAAACAAGCAATGGTTGATTATATCATGATAAAGGGAACTCCAAAGCAGTGGGTGAGTACACAGGCATGGAAGATGACTGTTCCTGTATGTCTAAAGACACCAACAAATGATCACAAAGTTCCATGAAGTATCTCCAACTTTAATCCATGTATGCTGATCAATATTGAAAAAGTTGATCCATTCCTTTCTCATTCAACCTAGTCATGTTATATGTGATGAGAGGGGAGCCGGGGAGGGAATTGACCCATGCAGTTGATGCAACAGGGCAATCTCTAAACCAACGGAGATGAGTTAAAAACAGATCTTCACATACAGTACATTTTTAGGGCACAAATCCTGAATCCAGTTATCCAATTTAGAATCGACAAGCAGCCCCGCATGGGCCACATCCCTAAAGAAATTTCATTTTCCAGAAGTTTTTGACTTTCTATAATTTTTTATTTTACCGAGGCCTCAGGTTGTCTACATTGATTCTAGATTCTTTTATAGAGTGGGTGGTGAATCAGCTAAGATATCTAAGGCCCCATTCTCTTCAACTTATCTATTTTGAATAAGTTTAGTTCGGTTCAGTTCGGAAAAGATCAGTTTAGGTCAGTTCAGTTCAGGAACAAAATAAGTTCATTTCAGCAAAAATAAGTCCAGTTCGATTCAGCAAAGATGAGCTTAGTTCAGTTCAGCAAGATTTAGTTGAAAAGAACCGGGCATAAGTATTCAGAAGTAACTGTCAAGCCAAAAGTGGCAGTTCTGTCACCTTAAATCTTCTTGCTACCTCTACAATGATGACCCACCATTGCAAGCTATAACTATATACTTCTAAAGACTCCGGCTTCTATATGTTTGATCCTCTGCTCCTATTCTCCACATTTGTCAATCTCAAGGAATGTACTGCTCAAAGTGAAAAATCATGTGAGCTTTCGGCTGAGAACTTTCTTTCTGTTACTTCGGTTTAAAAAACAAGAGAAAAATCATCAAAGCAGTCAGCAACAACACGGAAATCCCACTAGAGACCAAGTTGTCAAGGCGTATAATTATACAGGAAACAAAGAACATTAACATACAAAAATCCCTGGCATAGAACTTGAAAAGAAAATTTGTATGCAAGAATCATTCCTTCACTATCTGACAAAGTACCTGCAGGACTAATTATCAGAGTTCTCACAGAAAGTGGCATGCCATAATCACTCATAATAGATGAGAAACCTTCCAACACCTCAATGAACTACTGAACCAAATGTGCAAAGTGACAATCTCAGTTTCCAGAGAAACTCCTGCGCTTCAAGGGGAGAAATGGCTGACTGTAACTCCATTGGCCAATGAGAACCCTGAGGACAAAGAGTCTCGAATTGTCTGAAAAACCGGGGGCCGGGGGGAGGGGGTGTGCTTCAATATGAGATCTGTATCAAAGCAGCCTTGATAGCATGGCAAAGAATTGATAATTGTTTTAAGTCTCTCAAGAGATCAAATAGGACATTGAGGTTTGCTGTGAGGAAGCAAGGTGCCACTGGCCAAATGTCCCGTCCCTTGACCAATGTAAACACACACCAAAACATCTCGACTGGCAATATCCCTGGAATCTTCATAGATCTGAGACCTCCGAGGAAGTAAGCCAAAGTTGCCTCTAAAGATGATAGTCTAGTTTCAGCAAGAATAATAGCCTAACAGAAGAGATGTTTTATCGTGTAGTTCACATATGTCATATGTTTCGTGGACAACCTTCTCACCACAAAATACCATTCCAAGCACCCATTGGTAGAACTGATATGGATGCCTGACACTTCATATTTGGCTTAACATGCATAAAAGTTTCAGAAAATAAGCAAATCCAACAATTGGACACACAATTTTTGTAAGACTTCGAGCAGAGTCTGAGTGACATATTATCTTCATCTGCTTCTTGTCTAAAGCTACTTTATGATGGTATTCTAAAATTGCATCAGTGCTATGGTTAAAGCAAGAGCAACAGCAGAATGATGGTAGAAAATATGCAGCATTGAAGCATATATACCCAAATAAAATAATAGTGATGAATATATACTCAAATACTAGCAATCTATTCAGATGTTGATAATTGATACAAGATTCTCTGGGCATAATCTTACACCCATTTTCAGCAATATTTTTGCACATCAAGGCCTAAATCTCAATATCTATACATGTCAGATCTGTCCCCCTCCCTGGTTGGTTATCTGATTGGAGGAGGTGATTGAGCGAGCTTTATGTCAGACAAAGACAAGGTTCCCGACTGGTCAACATCTAGTTCTTCAAACTCTTCCATTATAAGCGATATATCTTCTTGAGTTATTTTCCCCATCTCCTTGAGCTTATATAAGACAAATTCAGCAGCTCTGCAAGCAAAATAATCGAGAACACATGGCAAAATGACAGAGGCATAAGAATTTATTTCCAAAAGAAATCGAAAAGTACAGCAGGTTAACAAGAGTCACGAAAATCCACATCAGCTAAAGGTGTTAAATCTTGGTAAGCAAGGAAAGGCAGGATGTAAAGGGACCCAAGGGGGGGGGGGATTGTTTCAGACTTACTCAACATGTCCATTATTGTCCATATCAGCTGCCTCCAGATCCGTGTTAGTCACCCGCCGAGTAAGGGCCCACTGGATTAAGGCATTTTGTCTCCTCTCAGTGTGAAGCTCGGCTATATAGAGGAAAAACTGTGCTAAGCAAATTGTGCTCACCAGAATCCAAAATACTGCAAATACGCGACCTTCCTCACTTGAGAAGCTGCGATCTCCATAACCCAGGGTTGTGATCGTTGCACAAACACAGTAAAATGCATCAACAAAATCCAACTTCTCAACCAAGGCAAGGAAGGTTGTTCCAGTTATGATGAGCACCAAAAGGACTATAAAGACCAATAAGCACTTATACGCAGCTTTCTTAGTTTCAATTTCCTTCATAAAATCACTTGGGCCAAGCTTTTGGTGAGCATTCAGCGCCCTGACAAGCAGCACTTCTTGCTTCTCAACAAGATAATCAGCTCCCTCACTAAGAACGAGTCCAACCAAAGCCATCCCCGAGAAAGCAAAAGCACAAGCAAGGAGCTTTGCTAGGACACTGTCTGGGAAAAGGTCTCCATATCCAACTGTAGTCATTGTGACCACACAAAAATAAAAAGCATCAACAACATCACTTGTCTTTTTACCGGCAATTTGAGGTTCAAGTATATAAAAGCAGATGACACCCACACCAAGGTAAATGGACAAGAATGCTGCTACTTTTTTAAGGCTCGGATGCAGACTCGTAGGTATGGTTTCAGAACTTGGAGCAGGACCATCGCCGTTTACCACTCTGTCTGTGAGAGGAGCACTTCTACATCGACGGAATCTCCTCCTCTTGACAGCAGCTTTCTGATGGTGTCCATGTGAAGATTCTAATGATGAAGGTAAGAGGGATTCCTTCAAACTGTTAGGATTCTCCATCAACCCAAACGAAGCCAACAAACTCTATACATGACCTGCAACACATTGGAAATTAAGAGGTGTAGGCCTTTGCAATGGAGACGCTATTATAGAGAGAGCTTTGCCTTTGTAACCATATGTGCTTTTTTAGCCATTAGTTAATTATTACATATGTCATAGGACTTCTATTACAACTACAAGCTAAATAGAATAGTTTAGCATGTTTAGCTCACAAAGACTTAAATGTCACTTAAAAAAAAAAAAAAAAACCGTAGGTCAAACATCTCATAATATCTCTAACCAAATCCATCTGGCATTCTAGCTATAATCTGGAGATAAATAGTTTGCCGTAAATAACCTAGTCTCATGTTTATTATATGGACATTCCATTTTAGGCATGGTAGCTCGATCAACTTGAAAGTACAGCATAATCCATGGAAACTGATTTGCACTCGCTAAGTGTTATTCTTTTTATGTGGCTGATCTTTCTAAACGCACACTTGCTCAGGTCAGGGTGACACTAGTGAAGGATGCATGACAACTGTATTGCCATAGAAGTTACTAAGTTGCAGCGATGTTTGACACTTTGACTCATACGTCAGCCTAATTGTATTGAGCAGACTAAAAAAACATCCAGATAACAGTTTAGAGTTTAATTGCCCTTCAAAACTTGCCTAAATTGCACTAGAAGTACACTTTATCTACCTTTGAAAAAAGAACTCCCCTTCTGAGCCCTCCCTTATTCTAGCCTAAAGTATCCTTGCAATATCTTGCCCCTCGACATTCACAACCCATCCCTCATCAAAGCTTTATGTAAGTGATCGTGCCCTTTCCAAGTCACATTGGTAGGGCTCAAGCACTTTCATAGTAGTGTGATATGGGCATCCAACCTTTGAATTGGTACATTCTTTAATACCAAGGACTTTGGACAATGGCATATCAAATCATGTCATGTCCTTTAGGATTCTTTTTGAATTCATACATTTGCAATATACGACATTGCTCTGAGCAACTCAGTTAGCAAGTATTACAGGTATAGGTCCTAACATCTTGGTTTCAATCCCAAATCCCAGCAGGGCTGTGCAGATTTACACGGCAAGGTAAGGGAGGAGCATACATGAAATCCACGCTATAAGCCTAAAGGATAGTCTCATAACCCGTAGGCATGTAAAAGTATGGAGCAGCAACTTCTCACAGACCTCCAATCATCAACATGAGCTATTGGTTGAGTTGGTTCCCTGAAACCAACATTGTTGGTGTGACGTCAACCCACTAAATAAAGTCCTGAAGGATTAGTAATGCCTACTTGTGTTTGAATCCCACCTAAATCAGCATCTACATCTTCATTTCCATCCCCCTCCCCTTAAAAAAAAAAAAAATAATAAATAAAAATGAAGGTCTTGACATTTATCTCGGACAGACAAGAGCAAGAAAAATCAACCAAAATTTCTATCTCAGCATCTCCCTTATTTGCTTAATGTTTTGCTTGCAAAACATTATAATCTAAAATATAATTTTCAGCAAGATCTTTCTGTTTCTTTGAAATTGGCCTCTTTTCTTTCAGGGTTAACAATGCCTATATCTAAATCTCCCTGCTCAGGTGGGATCCATTCCTATGATTCTTTGTCATTTTAGATGGAAGCAAAATCTGTATAATTAAAGTAGAAAACCTGAACAGTCAGCTGTTTTGACATATCTTTTACCCTTCCTTTTCCTTCTTACACCCTGGAGTAATATATTTTTGCAGGTACGTAATCCAACATCAAATCTTAGACATGTTATGAATTAAAGAAGCAGCAAAATAGAAATCTGGGCAACCGTCAAACAGTTGCTATAACAATATGTCAACGAAAAATAATGGCTTGGGGGAGAGAGAATGTATGTTACCCGAGAACAATCGGTTTCAATACCCAGCAAAATTGGCTCAATCTGTGGAGTTTTTGTTACACAATCTTGGGAAAATTTTGCAGAGAACTTTTGTTTGGAAAACCGCCCGCGAAAATAGAGGGCTGACTGCTGAGCTGTGTGGGACATGCTGCGAGATTTTCTTCGGGCGGGGGAAGCAGGCGCGGATGATAAACTGCGTTGTGTGTGGGAAAAACGCGTTCAGAGTTATTTGAATCCAATAAATCCATGTATATCCAACCAACTCATTAACATATATAACTACCAATGAGCCCCACCGACAGTGCCGGTCGAGTTAGTTCAGGTTGGATCATGTTTGAGGACAAATGATGCATAGCTTAATAAGCTTTCTTGTGCAAAAAGATGCAACTTTATCATAAATTTCGGATCGAATATGGTTTAGTTCAAGTCGAGTTGGGTTTCGGATCCACTCTTAGGTGCCTGTTTCGGGTGTTAGGTGGGTATGGATGTAGTTAATTTGGTTCGCATTACGGGTCTTGAGTCAATTTTACTGGTTTTTGCACTTACATTTAGCCTTTAGTGGTACTTAAGACACCTTTTACGTAAAGGTCTCAAATTTAAACCTATAACTAGACTGATGCCCGTACTTTGCACGAAAGTAAAATATTCATTCATTTATTATAATGTGATACCTCTTAGCATATGCGCATGAATATTATAAAATTGTAGGAATAATTTCTCATTGATAGTACTAAGATCATAACGGATATAAAAGAGTAAAATATATATTATAGAAATATAACAAATATGTTATTGAAACATTAATGATAGATACGAAAGTAGGAGTTTTATAACATATTAGCTTATATTATGTGATGATACTTAAATGAATCATACGCTTGATCATTTGCTTCTCTAACCTATGACTTCTCCTTTAATATTCTGCATGACTATTTGATGTTCGATCGCTCAATTAAGGCCCTTTTTCGTGATAATGAGTTGCAAGGCTACAACTTACAGTTCTTTACAGTTTCTTACAGCTCCTTAAAACTCCTTATAACTCTAACAAATTATTATATCGTCTGACATTTTCTTACATCTTTTTGCATTTTCTTACATCTTTTTGCATCTTTTTGTATATCCTTTACAACAATTATTGGCCAATGTATATTTTTTGTGTTTGTTTATGACATGTTTAATTTATGATGAATGCTCATAACATTCTAATTGTCATTGTTCTCTCATGTTTGTAAAATATGTATAATATTCGCATAAACATAATTTTTCTTTTGATGAAAAAGAGAATTCATTACTCAGGAATAGAACCCGGACATATATCGTCCAAAACCAGATTCATGACTTGATCTGGGCTATCCCTTAACCATTCTTTAAGAGTTAAAAGAGTATGGTTGGTGATGGGCAATGGTGTGAGCCACCCGGTTTCCCCCTCTCTTGACATTAAGAAAAACTACAAAAATAAAAACGACAAGCATGGTTTAAAATATTAGTTAGGACAAGTCCAAAGGTAGTATTTAGGGAGAAGCTCTTCTTCAGTTTGGAGATGATGCTGAGGCAATCTCCTTCTATGATGATTTTTTGAGACCATGGGGCCATGCTTGGCGAAGAGCGAACAAGCAGGCATATGCCTCTTCCAGTTCAGGGCCATCGAGCCCAGTGTCTTGCTTCACCGCAGCAAATAGAACACTGCCATTGGAGTCTTCACCTACAACGCCCCATCCTCGTCCCCAGTCACCCAGCTTCTAGCCCCATCGAAATTGATCTTCACTAGTCCTGGGTTGGAGGCTATCCAGGTAGAGGAAGATGGAGTGGAGGCCCCTTTGAAATGGTCTGCAGCTACTCAGAACTCTTTCACAAATTCCAAGGCCTTGGAAGTTGCCCTAGTCGGATCATGGAACAAAAGTTTGAAGTGTGCTTCGTTTCTCAGGTTCCAGCACACCCATATAACAACAACAAAATCTCCAACTGAGTTTGAGAAAGTTTCCATGACTGCACCAATGGCTTTGGACACACTTCTGAATTTCTTCCCCCTCTAAAACTCAACATACAGTGAAGCAGCCCAGGTTCTTATACAAACTCATAGTCGAAGCATGCATGAATGTTAGCCTCATTTGGTTCCTACAAAATTCGAGGGAGGGAACTGTGACAAGCTCTCTAGGCAAAAACCTTCATTCTTGGGGGGATGTCAAGCAGCCATAAAGATTTCCAGAAAGTTTGAGCTGAATCTTTGCTTGATTCGGATTTGTCTTTGGTTTGCACACAAGTGATTAGTTGGTATGTTGTTTCGACCGTGAGTTCGCCTGTGGAAGAAAAATGCCAACTAAGAGTATCTGGTGGCTAAGATGAGCAAAGTGGGGTATTAAGGATAACCTCAAAATCAATCGGTAAGAAAAGAGAAAGAATCCACTGTTTGTTCCATGATCCTCGATCCCTATCGATTAAGTCCCCTACATGAAGGAGTCGAGCCTCCTCTTTGATCGGTGTAAGTAATTTGAAAGAATAGGCCAGAGTATCCATTTTGAATTCCAAATATTTAATGACCATTTGTCACCAACTAGCCAACGAGAGCCCCTTTCGACAACCCATCTAGGTTGACATAGGCTTCTCTAAGTAGAGCTTGGTATAGTCCAATGTCCGCATCAAGAATCCCATATGAAGGGGAATATTTGGTTTTAAGGACCTTGAACATAAGTGAGTGCTCAAGATGCATAAGACGCCAAACTTGCTTAGCAAGGATAGCTAGATTGAAAGCTTCTAACTCTCGAAACCCTAAACTACCATGGAATTTACTTTAACATAACTTTTCCTTCGCTACCTAATGAATTTTGCGCTTGCTACTATTGTGACCCCACCCATAATTGAAGATCGTAGATTGGATGTTACGAGTAAAATCTTCTGGGGCTTAAACACACTTATAGCATAAGTAGGGTAGCCTGGACTACCGCCTTTACGAGAACCTCCCTACTAGACTAAGAGAGATTTTTATCCATCCACCCATTGATCTTTTTGCAATGCGGTCTTTAATGGGCACGAAGGTTTTCTTTTTTGATTGGCCGATGTGCGTAGGTAAACCCAAATATTTATCGAAAGAGAACACTTCCCGAAAGTAATAAGAATTTCATCCTTTTTGTATTGGGGGATACCCTTACCAAAACGACATTAGATTTTGAAAAATTAATTTGTTGCCTAGAAGCAGCCTCATCTCAAGCAACATGGAGTTTACCACTATAGCCTCATCTACACTAGCCCTGCAAAAGATAAAAGAATCATCAGCAAACAGAAGGTAGGATACAAAAGATGCCTGATTCAAAGTTGATAACCATGAAGAGCATTCGAAGCAATGACATCCTTGAGAAGATATGAAAGCCCTTCAGCCTAAAAAAAGAAAGATGTAAGGGGAGATAGGATCAGCCTCTCTGATCCCCCTACTTGGCCTCTGGGTTCACCCTGGATAATAAAGGAGAAAGTAGCGGTTTCCACACATCACATTACTATGTTCACCCATGCACATCGAAAACCTATTTTCAGCATAATGGCCCTAAGGAAAGGCCATTAATCTCCGTCAAAAGCCTTAGACATGTCGAGTTTTAGGCCATTCCTCCATTAGCCCTAGGGCATAAGTTCATGTCATGAAAAACTTCAAAGGCGATCAGAATATTGTCAGTGATCATACGGTTAGTGTAACACCCCAAAGTTTCTAAATTCAATTAATTATCACTATTTAACCTACATGGAAGCAGATAACATAACGGGGTATTACTGTTGTATTTTCCTTTAGGAAATACAAGGCTAAGTATCAGAGAAAATCCCTTAATGAACATTTAATGCTAAGTCAAACCACAAAATTCAAATCCAACATCCAAGTCTAAGCCAAATGTCCACTCTAGAAAAATTTATTTCAAACATATTTTATAACTCCTATGTGTTAACAGCTTCGCTCTAAATGGAAGCCCCGTCTCCATGCTCATGATTAGTACCTGAAAACAAAATATTTTAAAGAGTGAGACAAACTCTGTAACAACCATCCCTAACAATCAAACACGCTTAAATTCATTTCAAGTAGTTAGGGATGGGGGGAACAGACAGCTCAAATGATTCATAAAAAGGTACTCAACCATTTCCAAACCGAACTCTACTCTAAGTTCATCCAAGTCTCTCTCAGGTTGCTTTACATAATAAAAGGGTGAGTAACCTTACTAGGTCTCATGGCCTGTATTTGGTTTAAATGCAGCTATTTATCTAGTTCATGACATATTGTCAATTTGGATGGTTACCTATAACCTGGCCCACGTCCATCGACAAGGTGACATGTGGCTGCTAACCATGCATGCAATTACTCGGGGAAGGCTATAAGGCCTTCTTACGATTGGGAGCGGACCTTCCTCATTGCCTAATTCATTTACTTAATTATCACACTTAAATGTAGGTCATGTGCTCAAACTTTCATTTAGCCCATCTCGGCCCAATGGGTCCAAAACCATTTTAAGGCATGTTTGAAACAAGACATTAAAAGGTTTGTTCAAGCAATCTAGGATTTCATGCCAACTTCAATAATAATCATAAAGTCTCATCACAGTAATTTATTCACGAAGATCCCCTAAACATCAATTCAAATCAATGCAAAAGCTAACACGTAAGCACATTATTATAAAGGGATGTTCAGAGGAGTTAGGGCATGATTATTACCTGATCAAAAGCGATGTCTAAGCGTGAACACGAGTTTCTAACTTGGGCCTATGAAATTTTCAAAAATGGTTTTGTTAGCCTTAGTCCTTAGCCCAAAATTGAACGTAAGGAATTACAACAACAACAACAACAACTCCCAGTGTGGATCCCGCTTTCACAGAGTCTGGGAAGATGCAGATGTAGACAACCTTACCTCTACCGGCAATCCTACCTATAAAGAGGCTGATTCCAAGAGACCCACAAAAACAAGATTTTATGAAAACATTTTATAGAAGAAGGATTTTGTGAAAATATTTTATGGAGAAAAATTAAGGATAAGTAGCAGGGAAAGAACTAAGAAATACAAAAAAATCAGGTGGCAGTAACTACGTAAACATAAGTGCAACAAGGCAGAGGAAGATATTGTACCTTAACAAACAGAGGTAGGCAAACAAGGTATCTTCCTAGATGCATGAACTACCTACATGCAAATATGACATACGAAAAAAAAAACAACAACCAAACCTACTCTACTGCGATCGAGTGACAACTACGAGGCTAACCCTCTGCGATCTAAGATCTTAATCCTATCCCACCATAGTCTCCTATCCTGAGCCATGTCCTCCGTTAACCCTATAACTTTCAAGTCCTTTGTAATCACCTCGTCCAAACTCTTCTTTGGTTATTCCTTTCCTCTTTTACCTTTCGGGATGTTAATTCTCTCACATCTCCTCACTGGACGTCTATACTCCTTCTTTTCACATGGCCAAACCATTTGAGTCTTATTTCTATCAACTTATCTTCGATGGAGACTACTTTAATTAAATCTCTGATCACTCCATTACTAATTCTATCTATTCTTATATAACTCACATCCATCTAATCATCTACAACTCTGCTACCATTAACCTTTGAACCTGAGTCTTCTTTATAGGCCAACACTCCGATCCATATAACATAGTAGGTCTAACTACTATACGATAAACTTTGCCGTTTAATTCTATAGACATTCTCTTATCATATAGCACACCTGAAGCATACTTCCATTTTTGTCAGTCCACTTTTATGCGAGGGCTGATATCTTTGTCAAATCCCCTTCATGCTGAATGATCGAGCCTAAATATTTAAACTTCTCGACCTTTGATATTTGCATCCCCTCAATGGTGACTTCTCCTCTCGCATCTTCCCTTCCACTGAAACAGCAATGAAGGTATTCAGTCTTCGATCTAATAATTCTAAAGCCTCTAGACTCCAGCATATGTCTCCATCTCTAGTTTTCCATTAACTCCCTCCCTGGTCTCATCAATAAGAACAATGTCATATATGAATAGCATACACCAAGGTAACTAATCTTAAATTCCTTTTGTAAGTTCATCCATAACTAGAGTGAAAAGAAAAGGGTTTAAAGTGGAACCCTGATGCAGGCCCATACCAACGTAGAAGTTGTTGATAACCCCTCTTGACATCCTAACACTCGTCCTACCTCTTTCATACATATCCTTTATAAGTCGAATATACACCAGTAACACTCGTTTCTTTTCCAAGCATTTCCATAACACCTCATGTGAAATTCTATCATATACTTTTTTCATGTCAATGAACACCATATGAAGATCTACCTTTCTATCTCTGTACAATCCCATGAGCCTTTTAAAGAGGTAAATTGCCTCTGTGGTCGACCTACCAGGCATAAAACCAAATGGGTTCTCTGTTAACGAGATATCCTTCCACAACCTTTTCTCAATCACCCTCTCCCACAGCTTCATGGTGTGACTTAGCAACTTTATATCCCTATAATTATTACAATCCTGAATTTCACCTTTGTTCTTGTACAATGGGATGACTATACTAAGCCTCCATTTTTTTTCACATCTTAGTAGTTCTAAAAATAACATTGAAAAGCTCTGCTAGCCACTTCAATCCCTCTTCACCCAAATATTTCCACACTTCCATCGATATCTAATCTGATCTCTTTACCTTCTCATTTGTCATATTCCTTAGGGACTCTTTATTCTCATCCTTGCTGATAGGTTTACAAAAACGAAAATCAAGTTGACTCTCACTACTCTCTTTTCTCCTACTTCGAAAATCTTCCATCATTTCGTGATTTAGGAGTTTAGAAAATTACATTTGCCAACTCTGCTTGATTTCTGCATCCTTAAATAGCACCTTACCATTTTCATCTTTGATGCACCTCAAACACCCAAATCTTTTGTTCTTCTTTCCCTAACCCTCGCTAGTTTAAAGACTTCCTTTTCATCTTCCTTTGTCTCCAGTTTTTGATATAACTTATCACAAGCCATGCTCTTTACTACAGCAACAGTTTTCTTGACTACCTTTTTTGCTGCCTTGTATCTAACTCTACTAATCTCTTTCTCTTCATCCGTTCCGCTATTCGTGAAAGCAGTGTATGCTTCTTTTTTCTCCTTAACTTTCTCTTCCACCTCCTCATTCCACCACTAGGCTTCCTTTATTTTGTTGCCACCTCTTCTAGATGTACCAAGGGTTTTCTTAGTGTACCTTCGAATACATTTTGCCATTGCCTCCCATATTTAATCTGCATCCTCTGCCTTCTTCCAAACTCCTTCTTCATAAATCCTCTCTGCTAACTTCATAGCACTCTCCCTAGTAAGATTCTATCACTTAACTCTAGGCTCCCCAGCACTCCTCCTCTTCTATTTTGAACATTTGAGCTCCACATCTAACACGAGTAATCTATGTTGAGTTCCTAATTACTCACTTGGTATCACCTTACAATCCTTACATAACCTTCTACTATCTGCTCTAATTAGGAAGTAATCAATTTGAGTCTTTATGGTACTACTCCTAAAAGTTACCAAGTGGTCCTTCTCCTTCTTAAAAAAGGAGTTTGCCACCAACAAATCATAGGTGACTGCAAAGTCCAGGACGAAAACCCCTCCATTGTTTCTCTCCCCGTAACCGAAACCTTCGTGAGCCGTATCATACCCATCTACTTCGACACCAATATGGCCATTAAAGTCTCCTCCTACGAAAAGTTTCTTGCTTCGAGGTACGTCCTGAATGACTATATCCAAATCCTCAACCTATTTGAGGTGCATAAACACTAACCACATTAAGCATTTCCGAACCCACCACTTCCTTAATGGCCATAATTCGATCACTTTTACGCCTCACTTCAAAATAAAGTCGACCAACTCCTTATCAACCAAAATATCAACTCCATTTCTCACCTTGCTTGAACCCAAATACCGCAACTTATACCCATCAACTTCTCTAGCTTTAGCCCCTATCCACTTAGTCTCTTGCACACATGTTATGCTGCTCCTACCTCTATACAAAGACTTAACTAATTCTATTAACTTACCAGTAAGTGACCCAATATTTCAAGACGCTAGGCGCACCTTTTGAAATCCTACACCTCTCCTACCCCATTTTCCTCCGGAGGATAGGCTGAAGCGACTACATTGCTCGCCACTAGTTTAAGCTACCAATGCCAACCCCAACGACACTAACAATAGATACTACTGCTAATAATAAAATGAGTTTGCACTCAATAGTAATGATGGATTAAACAATCAAAATACACTAAAAGAATAACTGGGTAGGCTCAACTAATAGGAAAAGAACAAAGTACTGAAACCAAAAGCCAAAGAGAAGCTAACTAGAAAGACAAAATTAGTTAACAAGACTAGGAATCTACTTGGCAAGAATACACAACTAGTCAAAAAGAATGAATGAGCAAATACAATGATCCAATAGCCCTTCTTAATAACAATGAAACAAATAAAGGGAGTAAATAATAGATACTACTACTAATAATAAAAATGTTTGCACTTACATGTAATAAGGGAGTAAACGAATAAAATCACACCAAAGTAATCACTAGATGGGCCCAACTAATAGGAAAAGAGAAAAGTATTGAAATTAAAAGGCAAAATGATGCTAACTAGGATGATCAACAAAATTAGTTAACAAGACTAGAAAACTACTTGGCAAGAATACATAACTATTCAAAAGAGAATGAATGAGCAAATAACAATGATAAAATAATATAATGTACAACGACTTAGCAAAACAATCCTAAAGGTAATAATAAAAAAACATAGTTGCTACTAATAAATACTATGAATAGTACAATAATACTGGAGACAACTAAAATAATAAATACTAATATAAGCGTAAGAGGTTAGAAATAGCGAACAAAACAGTACGCAGTACTACCAAACGTAGCTAAATGCACTATAGGACAAGCGTTAACAAATAGTAAGTGATAATAATAATAATACTAATAATAACAGTGATAATAAAAATAACACTAGCAATACAGTAATAAATGATCTGAATAGTAGTAGCAGTAGTAGTAGTAGTAGTCGTAGTAGTAATAATAATAATAATAATAATAATAATAATACCAACCTAACAAAACAAGAATATAATAAAACCAACAATAACCCTACTTAATAACAATGCTAACAAGTAAAGGCAGCAAATAAATTAATAAACAAAAATAAAAAACAAAAACAAACAAGAATAAAGACTGCTAAGGTGAACCAAGATAAAACAAATAGCTAAAGCAGGCTAAATAAAACATCTACAAAAAAGGCACCAGAACTGATATTACACCAATTTGGGAATAACTAGTACAGACCAACTTACCAGAACCCACTTGCGTAAGGCAGACGCACAAGGAAGTGCACCTAACGGTCCAATTTGGCTCTGGGTGAAATTGAGAGGTGTGAGAGGTAGTGGTGCTAGTGCTAGTAGTAGTGGTGGCTTACGGCAGCGGATGGAGCCCAGTAGAGGCGGCTAAAAGGCTGGGTTGCTGCCCCTGTCTTGCTGGAGAGAAACAGAGCCGACCAGCAGTAGGGGATATCTGATGGTGGTCGCGTGACGGTGGGCAGCCGATGGGGGGCTTGACGGCGGCAGGCTGGCGGCGGATGGGTCCAGCGGTGGTCTAAGTAGTATCTAAATCAGCCTCCAAGCTTGAAAATTGCATGAATGGATGAGAGAGAAACGTGAACCAGAGGACGCACAAACAGAGGATTAAAAAACAGAGCCCTTAGGAGTTAGGTCGATGGAAGAATCGGCAGGTCACCGTGTTCCGGCGGTTTCAGCGGCGGTCAAACATTTGGGTTTTCCACCCAACCGGGAAATTGCTCGATCAGTGACGGAAATGGGTAAAACAAAGATCGAATTTTGCAACAAACCCAGATCTTCCACTCAATTTTAACTAGAATTGAATGGTTGAGTCCTCCAAACTATATGTGCATGATCGGAGGAGATAACCGGTGCCGGAGTTCCCCAAAACGCCGGCTGAGTACCTTCACGGAGTAGAGAGAGAGAGAGAGAGAGAGAGAGAGAGAGAGAGTACTTTCACAGAGTAGAGAGCAACGTTGATTCTCGCTAATCGACCAAAAATAGAAATGCCCAGAAGAGGTGAGTGCTGTTTTTTCAAGTGAGTGCTGAAGAAGAAGATTGAACGTAATGAATTACGGCTCATAAATTCCTTAAAACCATATTTCTATTCCCAAATACCAACTTAGACTCCCAAAATAATTTTTGGTGAGGTAGAGCAGTCCTATCATTTATTTATCTTTAATAAGGCATGAAGGCTATTAGGGAGGATAAATTGTAAGCAATTGAGCTGCGAAGATTAGAAATTGGCTTGACTTTATGTCTTAAAAAATTGCAAAGAGGCTGAGCCTTTCCTTGAGTAAGTATTTTAATCTAGTGAGCTGCACGTTACGCGAGTTTCTTTGGGTGTTATTGATTGTGTTATTTTTCTAATCACTAGTGAATATTAGAACATTATTGATGTACAAGGGATGGACTTTTGCAGCTAGTTTGAAAATAGAGTAAGATGACTTAAACATAACCAAAAAAAAAAATATTTAGAATAATATTTATATGCATGACCTAATTTATTTATACTTGTACATAGGTTTTACATCTTTGGTGTGAAGGGATCAAAGAGTGATAGAAGAATTGGTTTGTTTGACTTAAGGTCTTATGAAAGGTGTTTGTAGTTATGAAGGGTATGTGATTAATGGATTTAGGTTTCACACAAGAAGGCGTCGAAGAAAGCAAAAAACACAAAACAGTGGTGTCATAGTTGAAGGGGAAGTTGAAAATGGGGAGAAAGATTTTTATGGTTTACTAGAAGAGGGTGATTGTTTAGAATGTGATCCCCTTAAATACCGAGCAATACCCAAAATTGTGTTATTTAGGAGCGAATGGTTTGATGTATACAATGAAAGGAGAGGGATAAAGAGGGAAAAGTTTGGGGCAACACTTATTAATGTAACTCGTAGGTTACAAACAAATGAACCTTTTATGTTAGCTGATCAAATTCGTCAAGTTTCCTATGTCACCGTGAGCCTCAATGGAGATTAGTTATTAAAATGACTCCCCGACACTATTCGGATTTCCCTAGAGATGATGATAATGATAAAATTAATGATTCGTTAATCCTTATGGGATAACATGGAGTTTGACATAACTGGTACAATGGAGGTTGAAAAAGGGGATGATAAAGATGTTCCACAAGTTAGAGATGATATGGAACTAAATTTAGTTGGCCCGGATTTAGTTAATGCAGATTTAGATGATGCTAACTTTATCTAAGATAACAACGATGAATATGAAGAGGATAATGTCAGTGAATATGATGAGGATGAGTTTTCAGATAGGGAATCAAACATAGATCCACTTGCTAGGGACTTTGAAAACAATGAATAAGATAATTAATAATAGTGGTCATGAATAGTGGTAAGGAATATTTGCATGCATACATTTATTAATATAGTGTGGTATGAATTTTTTTACGTTCTAATGGTGTAACCTACATACTTTTGGTCACCTTGCAGGATTATGGTAGTGGATACATCTTCTTCCCAACTCATAATTTCATAGCACCGGCCATTGATAGAGGGAGACACTCGCATGACTCATTGATGGAGAAGAAGAGCTGATCAATCACTTCGGAATGGTAGTTCTTCTGTTTGAATAATTGCATAACCTTTAGTTAAAACCCCCTGTTCACAATCACCTTCCTATTGTTTGTGTAAATGTATGGTCACCTATTAAAACTCTATTATATCGACACTAACATTCTTTATATCAAGAAACTACAATTTTCATATCACTAATTCTCCTTGCTCACTCATATTTTGCTTCTCTACACTGCTAACTCTCTTTGTGTGAACCCTTTTTTTGGGACTTTCTAATCCTGTAAGTGTGGTCCAATTAGAGGTTTGAAGTCACTACGTGAGAGGGAGAAGAATCATACCATAAAGCCAAGATCACACTGGAGATGCAAGGGGTGGTTGGAAAAAAAGCCAATCGTTTTATTGGTGAGTGTAGTAAGTGGGTGAAGGAATTCTATCCGTTGGATGCAAGTTACACTTTTGCCTAACCTAATTAACTCTAGTTATGCTGTGTTGGCCATAATTACAAAGGAATGATCATGTTTTTGATAAGTTTGATTTTCTTCATTATAGGAACTGCGTTAGGATGAATAAAGATACAAAGGCAAGATTGTTTCACAAAATCAAGGCAAATTTAGGCAAGGTGTAAGCCTCAATTTTAAATGCAAATTTCTATCCAACACGCCTTGTTTTACCGTGTAAAATCAACCAAGGCACCCATTTATGCCCTTATAAATTGGTAATAGGCTTGCTTTGGTTTCTCAGTTTCCTCCAAACTTTGTCTTTAACTTATTGTGCAAAAGTGCAAGAATACAAAAATAAATTCTCATCAGACTCCTTATCCAGCCCATAGATGGCACACATGCTTAAGAAACTAGAGTACGATGAACTAAATTATAGTATCTATATGTTGTACCTAATTGGATAGAGGTTTGCAGTTTCAACAAGGGCTGTTATAAGTTTGTAGTACCCATTTTTATTCATGTCTTATGATGGATTGTATGATGTTCATATCTGTCTCACTCCCTAAAAATAGGCGGAGTGAAATTTGCCTACAGAAGCAGAAGGAGTTGATATTGCTCATGCAATTGAATTACAATGTATGCTACTGTTTAGAGGTTGGCGGTACAAGTAATGGAACTGTTGCTGAAGCCATTAACAATAGGCCTCTAGAAGTGCACAAAGATAAATGAGATTGCCAGTTAACCCCTGGGCAGATCCAAAACAGCATGTATCATATGACCACTCTTTCAATTAGGTGACACTAGCTGCCAATTGTACTAAATATCTTCTATTGATGTTTACTTAACTATAAACCTACAGCGAATTAGTGAAAAGAATTGAATAAATAGGTTGAAGCAAAGGATCAAACCATTAAACGGTGCATAGGGGTGGCAATTTCACCTGCACCCGATGGATATCCATTCCATCCAACTCGAAAAAGCAGGTTAAAACCCGAAATATATAGATGATGGATGGATGATGGATAATGGTTTGGCAGATTGGATTGGATCCGGGTGATGCCCCATTCGACCCATCACCCGATCCATCACCCGCTTAGTCATCCGTTTGTTTATTTCATATTTGCAATTAGTTTACTTTTTATTTTTGACCTTTAAATTTTACTCATTTTTTAGATAATTATATTGTTAATTCTATGATTTTCATCAAAACTAATGTGATGAATATGATATTTATTTGCCCTTTATACATAAAAAGGCTAAAATATCTTTTTTAACCTTTTCAAAAGGCAAAACTTAATTTTTTTTAATATAAATTTGCTAACATATTACATATAAACTTTCATCACCCCCCCGTTTTTTCCCGCGGATGGTGGATGGATGGATTGGATTAGATTTTTACGGATGCTAGGTGGATTGGATGAAGCGGATGAAAGCAGATGATGGATGTGGATGATGGTTTATTCGACCCGAACCCGATCCATTGCCACCCCTAACGGTGCAAAGTCAACTGCTAGAATTTATCGATGAGGTGAGTTAACAAGATTAGGTTCATATTTATGTATTTGCAGGTAATTATAGTATCTTAACAAAGATTCTTGTTTGATAAATACTTCCATTAGAGTTCAACCTCAAGATCTCACCCAAGATCCTACAAAAGGAAGTACCCAAGATCCTTCTTTTGTCTTATTGCGGGAGAAGATGAAAAGGTGCATTCTGGTGCTATTCCTTTGCTGCAACCGCTGTTTCTACACTTGTTATTGGATATGACCAAACCATAAGCATGTTTGGAAAATGTCAGTGTCTGACTAGTTTACTTAATCCTGATTCCTAAAATTATTATTGATTATGTTATTTTTTTTGCTGTATATGTAAAACAAATGAATTAAGTTTGTGTATGTGTCTGTGCTAGTGGATCATGAGAAACAAATGAGTTGTATCTTGTATTTAATACTTACTAACATGTCATATATTGTTAATTATATAGGCATAGAGATGCAGCAAAACTAAGTATAAAGAATTTAAGGGACTTTATCGTAGTGAAATTGAGTAGCATGGCATTGACAACCTCCTTGTGAAAGAGGTTTATATCTCAGTTTTAAAAAAAAAGTTAGGGTATTATAGAGGTCTTAAGCCTAGGCCATTACTACCAAAGAAAGAGAGCAGGGAATTCAACAAGGCTCGGGTTGAACTCACAACTAAGAACCAAGAAATATGACAGAAGGAGGCTGCATTGCAAGGTGAAATTAGGGGCCTCAAAGCAGCAAGCTTAGAGCTCAATGCAGAAGTTAAGCGAATGAAGGAAGAAGTTGAGTGAATGAAAGCAGAAGTAATTAAGCGAGAGAACAGACTAAAGCAGGAAGCTATACAGAGAGAGAGAGCCAAAACTAAAGGCATAAGTAATACAGCGAGAGAAGAAAATCAGAGAGGAGCCCATAGGAATGCTGTTCCACAGCAAATTACGATAGCATGAGGTCACACTCTTTCTTTTTCTCTCACCCCCTGTCTCCCCCTCTTCCCCTTCTCTCCTTTCTCTACCCTTGCTATTGCTACTATTTCTACTTTCTCTCTTCCCCTCTTTCCCCCCTCTCCCTGTTTTTGCCTTTGCTGCTGCCATGCTATCTCTCGCTCTCCCTGGTTTCTTGCCCTTGCTACTTCTTTTTCTCTTTCTTCATATGCACATCTGCTACCACGTAATTTTTGTGGTTGGTTGTAATATTTATGATCATTGAATTTGGGATGTGTGGTTTGTTGGAATTTTTGTCAGTCATAGATTTAGAGTTGTGGTCTGCTAGAATTTTATGGCCCATTGAAGGTTGTGGAGTTGATGGTGATTAGCATAACCAATGAAATCATTGGGCTTGATTGTTTAAGGTTTCATATTCATGTCGTGTGTGGCCTGGTCATTCATTTGGACTTATTGCGGTGGCTAGAAATGTAACATTCGTTACAGATGTTTCTGGGATTTGTGGAATGCTAACAACAATACATCCACTAGTCGGGTTGTTGGACTTGTTTTCAGTTTGGCTTTTTGTTGGTTTTGGTTTAGCAAATTTTAGATTTGGGATTTGGGATGCATGGTTTGTTAGAATTTTTGTGACTAATGGATTCAAAGTAGTGGTATGTTGGAATTTTGGGGTCCGTTGGTTTTGGAATTGTTGTGGTGATTGGGATACTTGTTGGGATCATTGGACTTGATTATTATGGGTTTATTATTCATGTTGAAATTGTGTGGCATGTTTTTGGGATTTGTGGAGTGCCGACAAGAATACATCCATTAGTTGGGTTGTTGGACTTGTTTTCAGTTTTGCTCTCTCTTGGTTTTGGTCTACTAAGTGTCGATTACGTCATTCTTGCGATATTCTATCTAAGTATATGCTCTGAAAATTTTGTAGAAATTTTAGTTTTGCTTTTTGTTGGTTTGGTCTATTAAGTGTCAACAAGTTATTTTTATGGCCTTCTTTTAGTATAAGTTGTGCCCGTTTTGCAGAAACTTGGAGATGCTGAATTTTTGTCTATGATAGCCAAGGCATGGAATTAATGAGTAGGTAATTCATCATATACAATGAAAGAAGTAGATTGAACGACTCGAAGAGAAATGAAAGGTTATTTTGGACATGGCATATAGTTTCCATTTTGCAAAAGTTGGGTATATATTTTGGGGTTATAAATAGAAATTACGCTTTTGATATTTTTTGCACCAAACTAGATGGATGCCATTTTCCTCTTTACAGAAGTTGGGTAAATATTTTGGGGGGTATAATAGTGTAAATGCTTTTGATTTTTTTTGGCACCAAACCAGCTGGATGCTAGCTTAATTATTTTAGTATTGCACATATTTGATATTGTAAGGACAATATATCTATTCATGCTTTTAACAGAATAGAAAGTATCATAATTGCTTTATAATTGACTTTATCGTATTCGTGTTATATATTTACTTGATTTGTTTGTATGTTTGTTATATAGAATGCAAGTGTTGTATAGAAGCGGTCTCAAAATAGATGACAAATATGGAATACAAATTTAGGATTGATGCTATAAATGCAACATTTTGTCACCCCGTCACTTGGACCTTAAACAACAAAAAACCAACAAAGACGACATTAGTAGAGCAAAGGCTTTGAAAAGGGAAACAGAATTTCATCGCACCTCTTTTACAAAGGGCCTGGCCGCTTAAGGTTGTTTGGCCTCTAAGGCCATGAAATATTCCGTGGTTGTACTTAGCCATGGGTTGCAAAAAAAGTAAGTAAGGCCTGACAAAAACAAGAGCCATGAAAAGTTTATGGTCCTAGCTTAGTTATGGGCCGCAAAATAAGGAGCTGAGGCCCAGGACAACGTAGGGCCTTGAAATATTTTGTGGTCCTAACTAACACTTGGGCCGCGAAATCATAAAGCAAGGCCCAACATGATGGAGGGCCGCAAAATATTTTGTGACCCTACTAGAGACATAGCACGTCGAAACAAGAATTTCATCGCCCTAACTTTGTGCCCCCCCGATTCGGATGCCAATCTAGTGACGAAACTAGTTTCGACGCCATATGTGTAGGGCGTCGAAATTGCAACATTGGGCATTGAAATTGTCCCTCGCCTTAAGCCTTTTTCCTTGTAGCTTGTCGATAATGAAGGGACAAATAATATCCACTTGGAAGAAGAAGTATATCAATAAATGAACCTAATTAAACTAGAGAATCTGGATGCTATTCTTTTAGAAGACGTTAGGAGAAAATTGAAAAAAATAATGTAAAAATGGTGGTAGAAATTGAAATCAATAAGACTAGTGAGAAACTTAATGCCGACGACTTTAAGTCCAATGTAGTTGACTATGTAATCTCAAGAATTGAAAAGTTTCGTGAAACGTCTAGAAGAAATACTCATTTTATGAGGCCTAAGTATGTTCCAGTGAGACGAGTGACCAACTTTTCCTTTGTGTTCATCTCAAATAAAGCTACATTCTTTGAAGAAATTAGTTGTACTCAATTAGTCAAACCGGTTATATTCTGAATATTGATGGAGCTCGCAATAGAAAAGAAATATTTGAACATTGAAAACCAGTATAAATAGTGTCCTCAACTTGAATACCCAATGTATTGTTGAAAATTTTCCACAACTATATTGAACATAATTTTTTAGGTACTGTACCTGACTAACATGACTCATTTACATGTGCAAAGTAAAAATATATTAAGAATAATGGAAACACTAGTTGGTATGTTCAAAAAATTGTATGAGGAAATCAAAATTGAATTTATTGGAGCAAAAGTTGATTCTAAGGAAAAAGTTAGAGAATGACAAGGAAAGAGTAATAGCACATGGCTTTGGGACATAAGGTATTTGAAAAATTTATTGTTGAATTCAGTCAATACTGTTACAAAATTAGGCATAATAAAAGTCAATTTTGACATGTTTTATGACAAACTTCCTTATAACATAGATTTCATAATCAATAGAAAAAAATATTACATGGCTTACAAAAGTAGATGCCATTAATATCCGTGGTATAACAATTTTCTATTTAAGAAAATGTCTTAATGATCAATGCCTTGATAAACAACAATAAAAGCAAATGAAAAAAAAATTTTTAGGTCGTAGGAATGCTCCTCATCAATGGAGAAGTGAACATGAAAAGAGAAGGAAGATAAAATTTTGTAAGAAAAAAGAGATTTAACAACCAAAGAGGAGAAGAAAAATGAGAGAAAGTATCACAACAAGCCAGGCCTTAAAAAGTAATGATTTTTCAAAAAAGTTGTTTATTGTCTTACAAGGGAAAAAGGTTGTACATATTATATGTCTAGAGAAGTAGGCATTATGCAAATGAATGCTAAAATAGGAACAACAACAAGCTTATTGAGACTTTAGGAAGCTTAGACTATTTTGAGCTTAGTAAGAAAGAAGTACTAGATCTGGCATTAAAAAACAATAAAGGAATTATTGAAACAGTAATCAAAGATGAATATGAAGAAAGCTATTATGAAGGAACTAGACAAATAATGGGAAGTAGCTCAACCAGTCTCTGACAACTTCAACGACAAGAGTTTGCAATAGAAAATGTGAATGAAGTGATAAAAGAAGATTGAGTCCTTCATATAATATGGAAAGATATGATCTATAAAAGATTCAGTTTTCATTTGAAGAGTAAGCATGTAAACAACATGATGAAAAGAGACCCAGAAATAAAAAGATTGTGAATTTGATATGGGAGAAGCAGATCTCATCAATTGGAAAAATATCCTTGAACAGAACAAAGATGGAAAGCATAAGTATATTCATGTTAGAAGTGTTCAACTTCAAGTCACACAATTGTAGTGTTATGGCATATATAACCCCTTTTGCTATGATCTCTGATATTAGGCATACCCAGTTTAACATTCAGAATCAAGACCAATTTGTGTAATGGTTCAGTAGGATATAATAGCCAACTTGGACATCATGTGAGATTAAAAGATGAATCTGCCAAGAATTTTCTGCCTCTTAAGATAAAAATAGTTGGGTTGGTTATAAAGAGAGGAGGCTACTCATAAGGATATTCTGAAAAATAATCTTTAGATATGCTATAGATCCAAAAACTAAAGTAATGATGATAGAGATGAAAAAGCTTGAAAGTCCTCCTCCCATGCAGAAGATCTTATGGATAAAATCCAATCTACAGAAGAAAAGATTGATGGGTCTTAGATTATTAGTTTTACTAACCCTACAAAATCAATACAAAAAATGTAATATAAATAATTAAGAATAGAAAAATTACCATCACCCTAACTATTTAGAAGTATGAGTTCAAGATCAAAATGGGGAAAAAGGATCTTTATCGGGTCAAGGAGTTAAAGAGTATTATAAAATTAATATGATCAATGAAATAAGTAGAATGAGTTTTGAACCTAGAAGATATAGTGTCAAACGAAATATGAGTTTCAATACAAAAATCATTGGTATAAAACAAGGATTTATTAGTGAGCCAATTTGTAAGGATGAATTAGTAAAAAATACGACTATGGATATGTTATGAAGTCATCAATACTGATCCTAATAGAATTATATCCAATCAATATATGCTTAGAGGATATAGTAGATATAAATTGTGTCTTGCATTGATAGTAGTTGTTCTGTCTGTTTTAGAAAAAGGTCTTCATTTCTAGAATTCGTGTGGTAGAAAGCAAAGAATCTTTTACAAGCGAGAATAGTTGATAATAGCATACTGGCCTATAATGAAGCCATATAAGGGTTATACATTGATATAGGAGGAGTCCAATGTATTGTACTAGTCAGATGGGCTACTAAACAATGATCTCATGATATGATTATTGAAAATGATTTCCAAACACTTTATTCTCTATGCACATAGACTGTAAGCCAAATCATATTCACCATAAATGGTTGCTCTGTCCCCATTGGTAAATTAAGCGAGGCATACACCTATTAAAAGATTGAGTTTATATGTAGCCAGTGTGGTGCGAAATCATGTTGAAGAAAAAGCAGCAAAACCAAAATGTAATCAATTACCCAAAAAAAAAAAAAACTTAATACTGGCTTTGATGGCTACTATATTCCTAATAAGACAGTTCTTTTTAGTAGAATTCAGGAGGCCTCTTGGTTCTTGAAAATAAACTGCAAAAGTGGATATCGGCCAAAAAAATGAGTGAAGAATACATCCCATTCATTGCTTTTAGTGCCCTTTGATGAAATTATGAGTAGATAGTGATGCATTTGCTCTTAAAAATGTGTCTTAAACATTCCAAAGAAGGATGGACAACATCTTTAACAATCTCAATAACTGTTGTTCAGTTTGCTTGATGATATTCGTATATTTTCTAAAACCATAGAACAACACATGGATGATGTTCTGGTTATTACTCAAAGACAAATTGATTATGGTATTATTCTAGGTAAAACAAATGCATTTATGTTGAACAATAAATAGAACTTCTAGGTCTAGTGATAAAAGTTGGACAAATCATCTTATGAAAGCATATCATAGGGAAAAAAAAGAAAATTTTCCTCAAATGATTCAAGATGGAAGCAACTAGAAAGGTTTCTAGGATGTGTTCGCCTATCCTTTATATTATATCAAAGAACTAGCTAAATTCACCAACGTTATAGCTAAAACTTAAGAAAGAATTAAGTTGAGCCTAGACAATAAAAAAATTATCCAAAACCTCAAAAGGATGTGAAAAAATCTTCCTGTTCTTAGTTTTCTAGTAAAGAAGATGATTTGATTATACACAAATGCCAACAACGAGCACTTGAATGCAGTATTCAAAATGTAAGAAAGAGAAAAATTTTGCAAATATTGTAGTGGGGGGTTTTATAAAGCAAAATGCAACTATCCTATAATGGAGATAGAAATTCTTGCAGTTATAAGGGGCATTGGAAAATTCTTAATCTTTGTCTCTCCTAGACCTTTTCTATATGAATTGGTTACAAAGGAATATTTGGTTTTGTAAAAAATAATTCATCAAATATGCAAGCGTAAAGACTACTCTTGCATTGACAATCGCAGCTTAACTAGTTTTCTTTCTATATTTAACATATATAGGGATTGAAGAACTTTTTAGCAGATAGTTTAACTCGTGAGCTTGCCAATGGTGATCAATCAGAGCATAACTCTTGTCGGAAAGGCAAGAAATCCAAAATGAAATGTTATTATAACTAGAACGACTCTCTCTTTCAAGTAGAATTCTTATGGACATTTTGGAATTTCATACAAAGAGTAGATCACAGTTTGGGCCGTTATCCTCTACCTCTCTAATAGCGTAGAGATTCCACCTGTTAGAATTACAAATAAATTACTTGAGATGTGCTTATGATGTTCAAGAAACAAAAAGTGCATGTGTTCATGAAAAATGGTTTAACGACTGGTATACAACTCACATTGATTACTACAAGCATTATTCCTATGATATTTGTAATCATGGTGTACTCCGGTCATATCCCTAACAGATTGGAGTTTGGATTCTCAGGAAATTTATTCCCTCTAAAAGATCCTGTCTTTAAAGTATATGAATATGAGATGGTAGCCTAGTTTGTGGAAATTCTTGATCCGTAGTATCCATTCTTTTCAAGTTTAAGTAGGTTTCAAAATTGCACATATAGATGGACTAACAATAGTCCCTAAGAACAAAAGTATTCATATTGAGGTACGTTGCTTAATGATTGAGTATGAAAATAGAAAAGCTAAACTTGCTTGTTATCTTGTTCAAGTAGTCGATCTAAATAACTCAATGATTTGCGACAAGAATGGTTTCTAGAATGACAAGGAATAGTTTGCAATCCTTCTTTAGCATGAGCTATTGGTTTTTATAACATTCATCATCAAATGTGGGATGTGATAGAGCAAGGACAGGTACTAATGTATTCTGGAAACACTACTTTTGTCTATCATGGAAAGTTCAGTAATTACATGAAGATTGAAGGAGTTGTTTTAGAAGATGTTTTTTTACTATCACTTCGAAGTTAGGTCTGAAAAATTCTTGTCAGAAAAAGAAAAGAGATATCCATATGGTCTATTTAAAAAATAGGATATGGAGCATCTTGAACTTGATAACGATTTTGATGATTATCCAGCTAATCATGGACTTGAAGACATAAGTCATGAAGAAAGCATGCAGAATCTCTAGATGGATGACTAGTCTTGTAAATCGTTGATGCTCTACAAAATTAGTTCTACCATTAGATATTATTTTGCTTGTATGTCAAGTTAGCATAATAATGTAATCCATGTTGTCATGTGAGGTATCTTGGAATACTGTAGGTATTGTAGACACTACGACATCTTATTTATTCTGTCTCCGCTATAAGTTATAAAGGGACACGGTCATTTGAGCATACTTAAGGAAAACCAAAGTCGGCTTTCTCCATTTCTCTATGAGCAAGCAACTCTAATGATCTGAGTTATACAAGTCTCTCTTCAATCTTTTCATTGTAAGATTTTCTCTTTCAATAAAAGAAGTTTTCCAATAAGGGTTATGTTGATATAAAATGTAGCTGCAAGCGCACGGTGTCAACGTGTAGTATGATCCAGCGAATACGAGTCATTCCCACGAAGATGATAGTATCGAGTTTATTTTCACCACTTTATTTGCTTAACAATTAATGGTAATTGAGCTACTAAATAGGATTCACCGAAATGATGCCAAACTACTAGCTAAATTAGACGAATAAAATAAATATAAATAAAGAGATCAATTAATGAAACGAATGACAACTAATAGATGAGAAGTAGACAATTAACCAAACTAAGTTTAATAAATTACTAAGGATAAACAACTCAAAGATAACATATGATAATAAAAATGAAACAACCTTCTGTAAGATGGATAAAAGCATAAATAAAGATTTATTAGCTTAACTACCATCGAGAATTAACTCACCAAAAGAGCCCAAGAAAATAATAATTCAGTATTAAGCTAATACTAATTGCGCTAAATTAGGGGGAAAAAAACCTAAAATAAGATAATAAAATAAAAACATACATGGTTTCTAATGGGTCAGCAATTGAAATAAGGTAATAAAATGTTGAGAGCCAGACAAACTTAGGCTAGACTATGGTAGGATGCTTTAAAGCAACTCGGTACCTGATGGAAACAAAAAGGCATTAAGCAACACTCCTTGAAAGTTAATAGGTCCATTTACATGAAAAAAGAAAAAGCCAGACTTGGGGCAAGAAGTCAGAGAAAAGCAAGAAATGAAACGGAAACAAAAAAGGGAGAAAGGGCACTAGGAACGAAGTGCATAGACTAAATAAAATAAAATAGTTAAATAAATAAATATCAAAACAATGGACCTATGGCATGCAAAGCTGAACAGAACACGTAAAAAAAAAACAAAGCTTCAAAGTTGAAGAATAGAGTATTCGAATGACGGAAACGTGAATCAGAAAGCTGTAAATTAATTCAGTCCAATATCAAAAGCTCAACAAAAAGCATAACATTGAGAGAAAATAGTTTGTTATCCACTATTGGAAGCTATCAAAAATGGCTTCCAAGTCTTTGAACCAACAATGGGAGGGACCCAGAAATTGCAAAAATCGTAAACAGAGAACGAATTCAACAACCTAAAATCAAATGTTACTAATTTGTATGCCACTAAGATGAATCTGGAAGATGAAAAATAAGATGAAGTGCCTCTATAATCTACTCTAGGCCCCCATTTATACTGCAACCTCTTCAACCTGGGCCCTTCAATCGCAGATGCCATGGCTGATTACGATGATGGTGTGCTGTGGTGATGTGTGGTTTTCGGCGGAGAGGGAGGAGGTTACCGTGAGAGAGAGGGATACGTGGTGGAGAGAGAAGGTTGAACCGAAAATGAGGGGTTGGTGGAGATAGAAGAGGCGAAGGTGGACTGAAAAAAATGGAGGTTTTCTGGATGTTTTTGGCCGAGAGGAGAGAGAATGAATGGGAGGATGGCGTTTTGGGGTTCTTTGGGTTGAGAATTGAGAGAAAGGAGAGAGAAAAGGGCTGAGAGGAGAGAGAGAGTAAAAAGTGGGTGGGGGAGTTACGTGAGGATCTGGGGTTTTTTAAATTTAATTTTCCTTTTTTTTCCTTTCTTTTAGGTTAATGGAGAAAATGGTTTCGGCTTGAATTAGCTTGGTCCAATTCTTCATTTCGACATTTCTTCATCTTTTTTTTGCATTTTTTCCGAATTACTCAATTCCTACAAAACAAAATAAAATCAAATAAAATCTAAAAATAACAATTATTATGAGCATAAATTAGGTATAAAGGTATCATAAAGATATCATATTTTTGACACAAACAAATACTCCTATATCAAGATTTTGCTTGTCCTCAAATAAAACAATTAAAATACCTAAAAAGAAATGAAAAATAAGAAAATCTAACTCACTATTGTAGGAATTACGTTTGCATTTAGCGTATGTGACACGTCCTTTAAACCCTTAGGTTCCCCCTACTGGACGAGTAAGGTCTCATGAAGGTTTGCAGAAGATACACCTATAAAATCTTTAAAAGGAAAAAGAAAAGAAAAGAAAGAAAAGTAAGAAAAGAAAAAGAAAAGAAATTCCTTACACAAATGTATATAGGGGGCTAGTACAAAATTTCAAGAAGATATCGCCCCTATTAGTGAAGATATTAGCCTGTATATAAACAAAGTGCACGCCTCAAAACCTCAAGTCCTCCTGGATGACATCTAACTCCAACTTTTCATGCCAAAAACCAACATAACAATGTATCCACCCTAGTGCATGGTGTGTGAGTGTACCATCTCCTTGAGCGTTAGGCTAACCATAGTTTGACTCAATCCCACTTAACTAACTTATTGACTCATTGATATGGGAAGCAAGTTTACCCAGTAGCAATATTGCCTTAAAGGATGACACCCAGTAGCGTATGCTTCAAAGGGATACTTGTCATTCCCAACGTTATTACTCTTTTTTTCTTCTTCTGTTTTTTTTTTTTTTTTTGAATGCCAATTGAAAGCAAAACACCAAAAACGACTATACACAGATAAGTGGGAGAGTCAACTATAGAAGTCTAAGACCCTAGGGTAATAGTGCTTTTAAAAGTAAGGATTGAATTCATATCTATAATGGAATAATGAGGTTAGAACTGGGGTATAGAATGTCACCCTTCGGATTACGTCTTTACCATATACATCTTACCTATATACAACATAATACCAAGTCACAAAGGGTCAAGCTCGTCAAAATAGTATATACTCTCCAAAACAAAACAAAACACAAGAAATGAAAGTAAAAAGTAAAGGAAAGAAAATCTTTTTCATTTTTATTTTTTATTTTTTAAAGAAATTCATTTTTTTAAAATGAAATGCAAAATGCAACCCTTACCTGTACGCTTCAACAATGCAATGTCTCGATTGCATGCCAAAGTGTTAGAATGAAGCACATAATAAAAAAACAAAGAAAAGAAAATAAGAGAAAAATATATACAAAATAAGATTGTTACAAAGGAACAATAGTACCAAGTTGAATGCTGGATACATCCAAGCTAATCTCTACATCTCAATCTCTGTATTGTGGTTCGTAGAGTATCAGACACTCTACTTATCTCTTTTCTGTAGGTAACTCTAGAAATGGTTTCAACCTTTGTCCATTCACCTTGAAATACGTACCTCTCGTGGGGTCCTGTATCTCGACGGCACCATGTCGGAAAACATGAGAAATAATAAAAAAACCAGTCCAACGGGATCTCCAGTTGCCTGGGAAAAGGTGTAGTATGGAGTCATAAAGCAAAACTTTCTGACATGGGAAGAACTCCTTCCTGTGAATATGCCTATCATGGGACAATTTTGCTCTCTCCTTATGCATCCTAAAGTTTTCATAGGCCTCAGCTCTGATCTCTTCCAACTCACTCAACTGTAACTTCCTTTCTACCCTAGCCACCTCTAGGTCAAGGTTCAAAGTCTTTATAGCCCACATAGCCCGATGCTCAAGTTCTACAGGAAGATGACAAGGCTTACCAAATACGACACTAAAAGGTGACATAACTAAAGGGGTCTTAAAAGCTATCCTATAAGCCTAGAGAGCATCAATGAGCTTATCTATCTAATCCTTACGGTTTCTACTTATAGTCTTTTCCAATATCTGTTTAATTTGTTCATTAGAAACCTTTACTTGGCCACTAGTCTAGGGATGATAGGCGGTGGCTAAACGATGAATGATTAAGTACTTTTTTAATAATGAATCAAAAGAACGATTATCGGAATGAGTACCTCGGCCACGAATAATAGCCCTTGGCATGCCATACCGAGAGAAAATATTTTTCCTAAGGAACTTGACAATGACTCCAGCCTCAGTTGTCTTGGTTGGCACAGCCTTAACCTACTTAGACACATAGTCTACAGCAAGGAGAATATACTCATTTTCAAAAGATGGAAATGGTCCCATAAAATCAATCCTCCAAACATCAAAAATTTTAACAATAATTATAGAGGTTAAGGGGCATCATATCTCTCATACTGATTTTCCCAAACTGTTGACACCTAGGGCAGCTCTTAGAATATAAGTGGGCATCTTTAAATAGTGTATGCCAATACAAACCATACTAAAGAACTTTAGCAGTTGTTTTCTTCCCACTAAAATGCCCCCCACATGCTTGATCGTGACAAAAAGAAAGGGCACTCATAATCTCATTATTAGGGATACACCTCTTAAAAATTTAATCAGAATAATATTTGAATAAATAAGGGTCATCCCAATAGAAAATTTTTTCTAGATAAAAGAATTTGTCCTTATCATGTTTACTCCAACTCAGGGGTATTTCACCAGTTACTAAGTAGTTGACAGCATACTATGGTTCAGATTGAACCGTAAGTAGCTGCTTATCTGGGAAGCACTTAGATATGGTGGACTCGCTCTCTTTTTTTAAAATGATCCTAGATAGATGATCAGCAATCAGGTTCTCAGACCCCTTTCTATCACGAATCTCATAATCAAATTCCTGCAAGAGTAAAATCCACCTAAGCAATCTAAGTTTTGCATACATCTTGGAGAATAGATGCTTTAGTGCAGCAGGGTCAGTATGAACCATCACATGGGATCCAATAAAGTAGGGCCGAAATTTTTCAAAACCAAACACAATTGCCAAAAACTCTTTTTCAGTCATAGTGTAGTTCAACTGGGTCTCATTCAGGGTATGGCTCACATAATATATGACATGAGATGCGCTATCCACACGTTGTCCTAAGACAACCCCTAAAGCATAATCAGAAGCATCACACATCGGCTCAAAGGGCTCTCCCCAGATAGGAGGTTGTAAAATACGTGCAGAAGTCGGTGCTTCCTTCAGCCTATTAAATGCCTTTAAACACTCCTCAGAGAAGTGAAAAGGTACACCTTTAGCTAACAGGTTGGTCAAGGGCTTTGTAATTTTACTAAAATCCTGAGTAAATCGTATATAAAATCTTACATGCCCTAAAAATGACCTAATGTTTTTCACATAAGTGGGAGGGGGAGATTAGCAATCAAATTAATTTTTGCTTTATCGACCTCAATCCTATCATGTGAAATTACATGTCCCAAAATAATTCCCCTCTTTATCATAAAATGGCATTTTTCTCAGTTCAGAGCCAAACTTTTCTCCCGGCACCTCTGTAAAACTCTGGTTAGATTGGCTAAATAGTCATCAAAATAGGAACCAGACACTGAAAAATCATCCATAAACACCTCAATGGATTGCTCAATCATATCAGAAAATATAGAAATCAAGCAATGCTGAAAAGTGTAGGAGCATTACAAAGACCAAATGACATTCTCCTAAAGGCAAAAGTACAAAAAGCGCATGTGAAAGTGGTCTTGTCTTGGTCCTCTGGTGCTATGGAGATTTGGGTGTATCTAGAATACCCATCCAAAAAGTAGTAGTAACTATGTCCAGCTAACCTCGCAAGCATCTTGTTCATAAAAGGCAAAGGAAAGTGGTCTTTCGTAGTGGGTGCATTTAATTTCCTATAGTCAATACAGATACGCAACCCTGACTATACTCTAGTGGGGACTAAGTCATTCTTGTCATTCCTAATTACGGTAATATCAGTCTTTCTAGGCATGACTTGAACTGGACTGACCCACTCACTATCAGAAATTGGGTAGATTATCCCGTAATCTAACCACTTAATGACCTCTTTTTAGACGACTTCTTGCAGGGTAGGGTTCAGACGTGTTTGGTGGTCTCTATAAGGTTTAGCATTCTCCTAAAGATGAATTCTATGTTGTATAATAGATAGGCTAATACCCTTAATGTCACCTAAGGTCCACCCTATGGCCTCTTTGTTTTCCCTAAGCACTTTCAACAATTTATTCTCTTGGTCCTCAATCAGGTCAGATGCAATAATCATAGGAAAAGTCTCATTAGGACCCAAAAAGACATACTTAAGGGAATCAGGCAAAGGTTTCATTTCTAATGCAGGATCGGGAGTATGTGCAAAAGAAGGGGAATCGGAAGAATCAGGGGAGATGGGATCAATCTCATCACAAATATCATTTTCAATCAAAACATCAGTGCATGAGTCATCACAAGTATACACATCAAGCCAATTAATAGTGTCAAACTCATCAAAGATAGCAGATTGTCTTTGCAGATTAAAAATATTCAACTCAACAGTCATGTTTTCGAAAGACAACTTCAGCATACCATTCCTACAATTGATTAAAGCATTAGAAGTAGCTAGGAGAGGTCGATCAAGAATGACAGGTATTTGGGTTTCAGAGTTAACAACAGACTCGTTTTCCAGAACGATAAAATCTACTGGATATATGAACTCACCCACTTTAATAAGAACATCCTCGACAATTCTCCTAGGAGCTCTAGTGGAGTGGTCGACTAACTGGAGAATCTTTCTAGTGGGTCTTAACTCCTTCAATCCCAGCCTCTCGTACACCGAGTATGGAAGCAAATTAACACCAGCCCCTAAATCCAACAATGCTCTATGGATAGTCTAGTCCCCTATGTCTATGAAAATAGTAGGGTAACCGGGGTCTTTGTATTTGGTTGGGATTTGGCGTGAGATAATTTAGCTCACATTTAAGGCTAAGAAAGCCTTCTTTGGGACATTAGTAGTTCTCTTAGTGGTGCACAACTCTTTCAAGAATTTGACATACGGAGGCATCTGCTGAATCGCATCTAGAAGGGGTATGTTGATTTTGACTTGAGAGAAGGTCTCTCTAATCTTATCAACATGGGTCTAGTCCTTCTTGTTCCTTAGCCTACGTGGAAAGGTTGCAGTAGGTAAACCTTGAGATGTATCATCCCCCTTCTTAGACTTATCTTCCTTAGTCTTCTAAGGGTCAACTAAATTAGTAGGTCAGGAAGGAGGAGGATCAATTGAGGTGCCATCAGTAGCCTCCTTAGAAGCAGAATCATTCTCAGGGGGAGATGGTGAAGGTAGAGAGGGAGAGAGCTAAATAGGAACATCCACAAGGTCTTCTAAGTTATGACCAATTAAACGACCTGACCTAAATGAAGTTATTGCATTAACCCTTTTCACATTATCTTGGACTGATGGACGCATCGAAGATGGACCTACATTTGGGTTAGGCTTTGTTTGATTAGAAAGTGTTCCTTTTTCCCTATTGACTGAGACTAGTTGAGACAACTGTTCTGCCATGGTCATCATTACCTTCTCTAAGCTATTCTTTGATCTCTCCAGATTGTTAAATCTTTTAGTAATCTCATTATAGGTAGGAGGTGATTATGTGTGGGCAATAGGGGAAGAGGTAGCGTAGGTGCTTGGTAAGGCTAGATAGAAGAGTTTTCCGATAATGTTCCGGTTTGTGTGCTAGGACCTCCTAAGTTCTGACCTTGACTCCAGGAAAAATTGGGGTGATTACACCACCTTGGATTGTAAGTTGGTGCGAAAGTGTCATTTCTTGGCCTTTGGTAGGCGATGTATACTTGCTCGGTTCCGGTCGATAACCGGTGAGCGTAGAAGCACAAGCACTCCAGGTATGATGTGGGGATTGACAGTGAAAACATATAATGGTAGCATTTTGAAAGACCTGGGGTTGCTGAATAGTCAACCCCTTTAACTAGTTCTCTAAAGCTGTAAATCTAGACTCTATATGGCTCAAGTCTGATACTGCATGCATACCCCCCTTTGCACTGGCAATTCTAGAACTGAGGTTATCATCTCTAGGGGTTTCCCACTGCATTGTCTTCTTAGCTAAGTCCTCTAGGAATTCCCAAGCTGCGATAGGACTCTTGGATAAGAATCCACCTTGGCACATAGACTCTAGCATGGTCTTAGTTTGTTGGTCCAAACCCTCGTACACAATTTGATATAAACGCCACTGTTCAAGACCATGGTGGGGACACTGGGCTAATAAGTTCTTAAATCTTTCTATGTTCCTCCGAAAAGGTTCCTTATCAAATTGAATAAACTGATTTATTTCATTCCTTAGTTTAACAGTTTTGCCATTAGAAAAATACCTTCGCAAAAAGACTTTAACGAACTCATTCCAATTAGAAATAGAGTTAGCAGGCAAACTATACATCCATCTCTTGGCATTATCTTTTAATGCAAAAGGAACAAATCTCAGTTTAACCACATTAGTATTCTCATTATGAAAATATATCATATTACATACTTCTTCAAACTCACTCTAAAATAAATAAGCATCTTCAAGTCCAGTGAAGTTAGGAAGCATCTGAATGTACTGTGGTTCCAGTTCCAGGTTTACATTAGTACCTAAGATGGGTAGATTAAAGCAGGAAGATAAGGTTGAACATTGAGGGTAAAATATCTCATTCAAGGCCTTTTCAGTTCTTTTTTGTCCAGCCATTTTTTCAAGTTCACATTCATGTTCGATCCTAATTAGTCTTCTTCTTTGAGGCTCGATAACCAAAATGATCATGCAAGTCCTACACCCACCATCGTATTTTTTGTCTTTTTTTTAAACAAGAAAGAAAATTAATATAAGTGATCTAAAAAAACTACTCAAGTAAAAAGAATAAATAATAAATAAAGACTAATAATAAATAAAATGAAGTACCAAACGAACAAAAGACACAGATATCGACAAAAATAGCAAAACAAAAAAAGTGGTCAATTGAATACTTACCATCCCTGGCAACGGCGCCAAAAACTTATTGATATAAAATGTAGCCGCAAGCGCACGGTATCAACTTGTAGTATGATCCAGCGAATACGGATTGTTCCTACGAAGATGATAGTATCGAATTTATTTTCACCACTTTATTTGCTTAACTATTAATGGTAATTGAGCTACTAAATGAGATTCACCGAAATGATGTGAAAACTACTAGCTAAAATTAAACAAATAAAATAAAATAGATATAAATAAAGAGATCAGTAATGAATTGAATGACACCTAATAGATGAGAAGTAACAATTAACCAAACTAAGTTTAATAAATTATTAAGGATAAACAACTCGAAGATAACATATGATAATAAAAATGAAACAACCTTCTATAAGATGGGTAAAAGCATAAATAAAGCTTTATTAGCTTAACTACTATCGAGAATTAACTCACCAAAAAAAACCAAGAAAACAATAATTCAGTATTAAGCTAATACTAACTACGCAAATTAGGGTGAAAAAAACCTAAAATAAGACAATAAAATAATAATGTACATGGTTTCTAATGGGTCAGCAATTGAAATAAGGTAATAAAATGTTGAGAGCTAGACAAACTAAGGCTAGACTATGGTAGGATGCTTTAAAGCAACTTGGTACCTGATGGAAACAAAAAGGCATTAAGCAACACTCTTTGGAAATTAATAGGTCCAGTTACATGAAAAAAAAAAAAAGCCAGACTTGGGGCAAGAAGTCAGAGAAAAGCGAGACATGAAAAGGAAACAAAAAAGGGAGAAAGGGCACTATGAACGAAGTACACAGACTAAATAAAATAACATAGTTAAATAAATAAATATCAAAACAATGGACCTATGATACCCAAAGCTGAACAGAACACGTAAAAAAAAAAAAAAAAACAGAGCTTCAAAGTTGAAGCACAAAGTATTCGAATGACCGAAAATTGAATCAGAAATCTGCAAATTAATTCAGTCCAACATCAAAAGCTCAACAAAAAGCATAAGATTGAGAAAAAAATAGTTGGTTATTCACTGTTCGAAGTTGGCAACAATGGCTTCCAAGCCCTTGAACCAACATTGGGAAGGACCCAGAAGTTTCTAAAATTGTAAATAGAGAACGAATTCAACAACCTAATATCAAATTCAACAACCAAAAATCAAATGTTACTAATTTGTATGCCACTAAGATGAATCTAGAAGATGAAAAACAAGATGAAGTGCCTCTGCAATCTACTCTATGCCCCCATTTATATTGCATCCTCTTCAACCTGGGCCCTTCAATCACGAATGCTATGGCCGATTATGATGATGGTGTGCTATGGTGATGTGGTGATGTGTGGTTTTCGGTGGAGAGGGAGGAGGGTAGCGCAAGAGAGAGGGATTCATGGTGGAGAGAGAAGGTTGAACCGAAAATGGGGGGTCGATGGAGATAGAAGAGGCAAAGGTGGACCCAAAAAAATGGAGGTTCTATGGGTGTTTTTGGACGAGAAGAGAAAGAATGAATGAGGGGATAGGGTTTCGAGGTTCTCTGGGTTGAGAACTGAGGGAGAGGAGAGAGAAAAGGGTTGAGAGGAGAGAGAGAGTAAAAAGAGGGTGGGGGAATCACGTGAGGGTCTGGATTTTTTTTTATTTAACTTTCCTTTTTTTTCTTTCTTTTGGGTTAATGGATAAAATGGTTTGAGCTTGAATTAACTTGACCCAATTCTTCATTTCGACATTTCTTCATCTTTTTTCCGTATTTTTCCCGAATTACTCAATTCCTACAAAATAAAATAAAATCAAATAAAATATAAAAATATCAATTATTATGAGCATAAATCAGGTATAAAGGTATCGTAAAGATATCATATTTTTGACAAAAATAAATACCCCCACACCAAGATTTTGCTCGTCCTCGAGTAAAACAACTAAAATACCTAAAAAGAAATGGAAAATAAGAAAATCTAACTCACTATTATAGGAATTACGATTACATTTAGCATATGCAACAAGTCCTTTAAACCCCTAGGTTTCCCCTAGTTGATGGGTAAGGTTTATGAGGGTTTGCAGAAGATATACCTATAAAATCTTTAAAAGGGAGTAGAAAAGAAAAGAAAGAACAGTAAGAAAAGAAAAAGAAAAAAAATTCTTTACACAAGTGTATAAAGGGGGCCAGTATAAAATTTCAACAAGATATCACCCCTATTAGTCAAGATATCAGCCTGTATATAAACAAAGTGTCCACTTCAAAACTTCAAGTCCTAGATGACATCTAACTCCAACTTTTCATCCCAAAAACCAATATAGCAATATATCCACCCTAGTGCATGGTGTGTGAGTGTATCATCACCTTAAGCATTAGGCTAACCACGGTTTGACTCAATCCCACTTAACTAACTTGTCGACTCACTGATATGGGAAGCAAGTTTACCCTGTAGCAATATTGCCTCAAAGGGTGGCTTCCAGTAGTGCATACCTCAAAGGGATACTTGTCATTCCCAATATTATTACTCTTTTTTTTTTCCTCTTGTTTTTTTTGAATGCCAATTGAAAGCAAAACACCAAAAATGACTGTACATAGATAAGTGGGAGAGTCAACTATAGAAGCCTAAGACCCTAGGGTAATAGTGCTTTTGAAAGTAAGGATTGGATTCATATCTATAATGGAATAATGAGGTTAGAACTAGGGTATAGAATGTCACCCTTTGGATTACGTCTTTACCATGTACATCTTACCTATATACAACATAATAACAAGTCATAGAGGGTTAAGCTCGTCAAAATAGTATACACTCCCCAAAACAAAACAAAACACAAGAAATGAAAGAAAAAGGAAAGGAAACAACTTCTTTTTCATTTTTATTTTTTATTTTTTAAAGAAATTTTTTTTAAAAAAGAAATGCGAAATGCAACCCTCACCCCCACACTTAAACAATGCAATGTCTCGATTGCATGCCAAAGTATTAGATTGAAGTACAAAATAAAAAAAATAAAGAAAAGGAAATAAGAGAAAAATATATACAAAATAAGATTTATACAAAGGAACAATAATACCAGGTTGAATGCTGGATGCATCCAAGCTAATCTCCACATTTCAATCTCTGCATTATGGTTTGCAGACATCAGACACTCCACTTCTCTCTCTTCTGTAGGTAACTCTAGAAATGATTTCAACCTTTGTCCATTTACCTTGAAATGTGTCCCTCTCGTGGGGTCCTGTATATCGACAGAACCATGTGGGAAAACATAAGAAATAATAAAAGTACTAGTCCAACGTGATCTCAACTTACCTAGGAAAATGTGTAGCCAGGAGTCATAAAGCAAAACCTTCTGACCTGGGAAGAACTCCTTCCTATGAATATGCATGTCATGGAGCAATTTGCTCTCTCCTTATGCATCCTAGAGTTTTCATATGCCTCAACTCTGATCTCTTCCAACTCACTCAACTATAACTTCCTTTCTAACCCAGCCGCGTCTAGGTCAAGTTTCAATGTCTTTATGGCCCATATAGCCCGATGCTCAAGTTCTACAGGAAGATGATAAGGCTTACCAAAGACAACCCTAAAAGGTGACATACCTAAAGGGGTCTTAAAAGCTGTCCTATAAGCCCAGAGAGCATCAATGAACTTATTTGTCCAATCCTTACAGTTTCTACTTACAGCCTTTTCCAATATCTGTTTAATTTGCCTATTAGAAATCTCTACTAGGTCACTAGTTTGGGGATGATCGGTGGTGGCTAAATGATGAATGATTGAGTACTTTTTAATAATGAATCAAAAGAACGATTATCGAAATGAGTACCCTGGTCACTAACAATAGCCCTTGGCATGCCATGCCTGGAGAAAATATTGTCCCTAAGGAACTTAACAATGATTCTAGCCTTAGTTGTCTTGGTTGGCACAGCCTCAACCTACTTAGACACATAGTCTATAGTAAGGAGAATATACTCATTTCCAAAAAAAGATGAAAATGGTCCCATAAAATCAATCCCCCAAGCATCAAAAATTTGAACAATAATTATAGGGTTAAGGGGTATCATATCTCTCATACTAATTTTCCCAAACTGTTGACACCTAGGGCAGCTCTTACAATACAAGTTGGCATCTTTAAATAGTGTAGGCCAATAGAAATCACGCTGAAGAACTTTAGCGGCTGTTTTCTTCCTACTAAAATGCCCCCACATGCTTGATCGTGATAAAAAGAAAAAACACTTATAATCTCATTATCAGGGATACACCTCTTAAAAATCTAATCAGAATAATATTTGAATAAATAAGGGTCATCCCAATAGAAAAATTTCGCCAGATAAAAGAATTTGTCCTTATCATGTTTACTCCAACCCAGGGGTATCTCACCAGTCACTAAGTAGTTGATAATATCAGTATACCATGGTTTAGATTGAACCATAAGTAGCTGCTCATCTGGGAAGCGCTCAGATATGGTGGACTCACACTCCTTTTACAAAATGGTCCTGGATAGATGGTTAGTAACCAGATTCTCATACCCCTTTCTATCACGAATCTCACAGTTAAATTCCTGCTAGAGTAAAATCCACCTAATCAATCTAGGTTTTGCATCCTTCTTGGAGAATAGATGCTTTATTGTAGCATGGTCAGTATGAACTATTACATGGGATCTAATAAAGTAGGGCCGAAATTTTTCAAAACCAAACACAATTGCCAAAAACTCTTTTTCAGTCACAGTATAGTTCAACTGGGCCTCATTCAGGGTATGGCTCGTATAATATATGACATGAGGTTTCCTATCTATGCGTTGTCCTAAGACAACCTCTAAAGCATAATCAGAAGCATCACACATCAGCTCAAAGGGCTCTCCCTAGATGGGAGTTTGTAAAATAGGTGCAGAAGTCGGGGCTTCTTTCAGCCTATTAAATGCCTTTAAACAATCCTCAGAGAAGTGAAAAGGTACATCTTTGGCTAAAAGGTTGGTCAAGGGCATAGTAATTTTACTAAAATTCTGAATAAATCGTCTATAAAATCCCGCATACCCTAAAAATGACCTAATGTCTTTCACACAAGTGGGAGGGGGAGATTAGCAATCAAATCAATTTTTGCTTTATCGACCTTAATCCCTTCATGTGAAATTACATGCCCCCAAAACAATTCCCTTCTTTACCATAAAATGGCATTTTTCCCAGTTCAGAGTCAAATTTTTCTCCCAGCACTTCTGTAAAACTCTGGTTAGATTGACTAAACAGTCATCAAAATAGGAACTAGACACTGAAAAATTATCCATAAACGCCTCAATGGATTGCTCAATTATATCAGAAAACATAGAAATCAAGCAATGCTGAAAAGTGGTAGGAGCATTATAAAGACTAAATGACATTCTCCTAAACACAAAAGTACCAAAAGGGCATGTGAAAGTGGTCTTGTCTTGGTCCTCTGGTGCTATGGGGATTTGGGTGTATCCAGAATACCCATCCAAAAAGTAGTGGTAACTATGTCCAGCTAACCTTGCAAGCATCTGGTTCCTAAAAGGCAAACGGAAGTGGTCTTTCCTAGTAGCTGCATTTAATTTCCTATAGCCAATACAGACATGCAACCCAGACTAGACTCTAGTAGGGACTAACTCATTCTTGTCATTCCTAATTACGATAATACCGGTCTTTCTAGGCACGACTTGATCTGGGCTGACCCACTCACTATCAGAAATTGGGTAGATTATCCCGTAATCTAACCACTTAATGACCTCTTTTTTGACGACTTCTTGCAGGGGTAGGGTTCAGACGTCTTTGGTGGTCTCTATAAGGTTTAGCATTCTCTTCGAAATGAATTCTATCTTGCACAATAGATGGGCTAATACCTTTAATGTCACCTAAGGTCCACCCTATGGCCTCTTTATTTTCCCTTAGCACTTTCAGTAATTTATCCTCTTAGTCCTTAATCAGGTCACATGCAATAATCACAGGAAAAGTCTCATTAGGACCCAAAACGACATACTTAAGGGAATCAGGCAAAGGTTTCATTTCTAATACAGGATTGGGAGTATGTGCAAAAGAAGCGGAATCAGAAGAATCAGGGGAGATGTAATCAATCTCATCACAAATATCATTTTCAATCAAACCGCCAGTGTATGAGTCATCACAAGTATACACATCAAGCCAATCAACAGTGTCAAACTCATCAAAGATACCAGGTTGTCTTTGCAGATTAAAAATATTCAACTCAACAGTCATGTTTTCGAAAGACAACTTTAGCATACCATTCATACAATTGATCAAAGCATTAAAAGTAACTAGGAAAGGTCGACCAAGAATGACAGGTATTTGGGTTTCAGAGTTAACAACAGACTCGGTTTCCAGAACGATAAAATCTACAAGATATATAAACTCACCCACTTTAATCAGAACATCCTTAACAACTCCCCTAGGAGCTCTAGTAGAGTGGTCAGCTAATTGGAGAATCATTCTAGTGGGTTTTAACTCCCCCAATTCCATCCTCTCATACACCGAGTATGGAAGTAAGTTAACACTGGCCCCTAAATCCAACAATGCTCTATGGATAGTCTGGTCCCCTATGACTATGGAAATAGTAGGGCAACCGGGGTCTTTGTATTTGGTTGGGATTTGGTGTGAGATAATTGAGCTCACATTTGAGGCCAGGAAAGCCTTCTTTGGGACATTTGTAGTTCTCTTAACGGTGCACAACTCTTTCAAGAATTTGACATACGGAGGCATCTGTTGAATCGCATCTAGAAGGAGTATGTTGATTTTGACTTGAGAGAAGGTCTCTCTAATCTTATCAACATGGGTCTGGTTCTTCTTGTTCCTTAGCCTACTTGGAAAGGGTGCAGTGGGTTTGTAAACCCGCTTAAGAGTCGAAGGTTGAGATGTAGCATCCTCCTTCTTGGACTCATCCTGCTTAGTCTTCCTAGGGTCAACTAAATTGGTAGGTCAGGAAAGGGAAGGATCAATTAAGGTTCCGTCAGTGGCATCCCTAGGAGCAGAATCATTCTTAGGGAGAGATAGTGAAGAGAAATATGGAGAGAGCTGAATAGGAACATCTACAAGGTCTTCTAAGTTATGATCAATTAAACGACCTGACCTAAATGAAGTTATTGCATTAACCCTTTTCACATTATCTTGAACTAATGGGTGCTTCAAAGATGGACCTACATTTGGGTTAGGCTTTGTTTGACTAGGAAATGTTCCTTTTTCCCTATTAGCTGAGACCAGTTGAGACAACTGTTCTGCCATGGTCCTCATTACCTTCTCTAAGCTATTATGTGATCTCTCTAGATTGGTAAATCTTTTATCAATCTCATTATAGATAGGAGGTGATTGCATGTGGGCAATCGAGGAAGGAGGTAGCCTAGGTGCTTCGTAGGGCTGGATAGAAGAGTTTTCAGGGAACATTCCAGTTTGTGTGCTAGGACCTCCTAAGTTCTGACCTTGACTCCAGGTAAAATTGGGGTGATTACGCCACCCTGGATTGTAAGTTAGTGCGAAAGGGTCATTTCTTAGCCTTTGGCAGGCCATGTTCACTTGCCCAGTTCCAGTCAATAATTGGTGAGCATAGAAGGGACAAGCACTCAAGATATGGTCTGGGAATTGACAGTGAGAACATGTAATGATAGCACTTTAAAAGACTTGGGATTACTGAATAGTCAGCCCCTTTAACTAGTTCTTTAAAGCTGTAAATCTAGACTCTATATGGCTCAAGTCTGATACTGCGTGCATACCCCCTTTAGCACTGGCAATTCTAGAACTGAGGCTATCATATCTAGTGGTTTCCCACTGCATTGTCTTCTCAGTTAAGTCCTTTAGGAATTCCCAAGCTGCAGAAGGATGCTTGGATAAGAATCCACCTTGATACATAGACTCTAGCATGGTCTTAGTTTGTTGGTCTAGACCCTCCTACACAATTTGATATAAACACCACTGTTCAAGACCATGTTGGGGACACTGGGCTAACAAGTTCTTAAATCTTTCTATGTACCTCCAAAAAGGTTCCTTATCAAACTAAATAAACTGATTTATTTCATTCTTTTCTTTAACGGTTTTGCCATTAGGAAAATACTTTCGTAAAAATACTTTAATGAAATCATTTCAATTAGAAAATAGTTTCAGGTTTACATTTGTACCAAAGGTGGGTAGATTAAAGCATGAAGGTAAGGTTGAACGTTGAGGGTAAAATATCTCATTCAAGGCCTTTTCAGTTCTTTCTTGTCCAGCCATTTTTTAAAGTCCGCGTTCAGGTTCGATCCTAATTAGTCTTCTTCTTTTAGGCTCCCTAACCCAAAGAATCATGCAAGTCCCACACCCACTATCGTATTTTTGGCCTTTTTTTTTGAAACAAGAAAGAAAATTAAAAAAAGTGATCTAAAAAAACTACTCAAGTAAAGAGAATAAATAATAAATAAAGACTAATAATAAATAAAATGAAGTACCAAACTAACAAAAGACACAAATATCGATAAAAATAGCAAAGCACCAAAAAGTGGTCAATTGAATACTTACCATCCCTGGCAATGGCGCCAAAAACTTGTTGATATAAAATGTAGCCGCAGGCACACGGTGTCAACTTGTAGTATGATCCAGCGAATACGGGTCGTTCCCGTGAAGACGATAGTATCGAATTTATTTTTACCGCTTTATTTGCTTAACTATTAATGGTAATTGAGCTAGTAAATAAGATTCACCGAAATGATGCCAAAACTACTAGCTAGACGAATAAAATAAAATAAATATGAATAAAGAGACCAATTAATGAAATGAATGACACCTAATAGATGAGAAGTAGACAATTAACCAAACTAAGTTTAATAAATTACTAAAGATAAACAACTCAAAGATAAGAAATGATAATAAAAATGAAACAACCTTCTGCAAGATGGGTAAAAGCATAAATAAAGATTTATTAGCTTAACTACTATCGAGAATTAACTCACCCAAAAAAAAACCCAAGAAAATAATAGTTCAGTATTAAGCTAACACTAACTATGTTAAGTTTTAGAGGGGAAAAAATAACCTAAACTAAGACAATAAAATAATAACATAGATGGTTTCTAATGGGCCAGCAACTGAAATAAGATAATAAAATGTTGAGAGCCAGACAAACTAAGGCTAGACTATGGTAGGATGTTTTAAAGCAACTCACTACGTGATGGAAACAAAAAGACATTAAGCAACACTCCTTGGAAATTAATAGGTCCACTTACATGAAAAAAAAAAAAAAGCCAAACTTGGGGCAAGAAGTCGGAGAAAAGCAAGAAATAAAAAGGAAACAAAAAAAGGAGAAAGGGCATTGGGAACGAAGTACACAGACTAAATAAAATAAAATAGTCAAATAAATAAATATCAAAACAATGAACCTATGGCACGTAAAGCTGAACTGAACACGTAAAAAAAAAAAAAAACAGAGCTTCGAAGTTAAAGAATAGAGTATTCAAATTACCGAAACTTGAATCAAAAGGCTGCAAATTAATTCAATCTAATATAAAAGCTCAACATAAAGCATAAGATTGAGAGAAAATATTTTGTTATTCACTATTTGAAGTTGTCAACAATGGCTTCAAAGCCCTTGAACCAACAATGGGAAGGACCCAAAAATTGCTAAAATCATAAATAGAGAATGAATTTAACAACCTAATATCAAATTCAACAACCTAAAATCAAATGTTACTAATTTGTATGCCACTAAGATGAATCTGGAAGATGAAAAACAAGGTGAAGTGCTTCTACAATCTACTATCTGCCCCTATTTATACTGCAACCTCTTCAACCTGGACCTTTCAATTGCGGATCCCATGGTCGATTATGATGATGGTGTGCTGTGGTGATGTGGTGATGTGTGGTTTTCGGTGGAGAGGAAGGAGGTTAGCGCGAGAGAGAGAGGGATATGTGGTGGAGAGAGAAGGTTCAACCGAACATGGGGGGTTCGGTGAAGATAGAAGAGGCAAAGGTGGACCGAAAAAATGGAGGTTTTCTAGGTATTTTTGGCTGAGAGAAGAGAGAATGAATGGGGGGGATGGGGTTTTGGGGTTCTCTGGGTTGAGAAGTGAGAGGGAAGAGACAGAAAAGGGCTGAGAGGAGAGAGAGAGCAAAAAGGAGTTAGGGGAATCACGTAAGGGTATAGGGTTTTTTAATTTAATTTTCCATTTTTTTCTTTCTTTTGGGTTAATGGATAAAATGGTTTGGACTTGAATTAGCTTAGCCCAATTCTTCATTTCTACATTTCTTCATCTTTTTTCCCCATATTTCCCAAATTACTCAATTCGTACAAAACAAAATAAAATCAAATAAAATCTAAAATAACAATTATTATGAGCATAAATTAGTATAAATGTATCATAAAGATATCGTATTTTTGATGCAAATAGTTTATTCAATCAAACCTTATGTTTTAAATTGTATAATTGCTTGATTAAAATTTCACTATATACAAAAACTTGATTAATGATTACTATTCGAGATAGGAAACGAAACAGGATCTTTGCTGTGTTTGATGTAAAGATGGTGTAATTAAGATTATCAATCTTTATAAATTGGAAGCTAAAGAAGCACTAGGGTCCAGCACTAAGTTCAAGTAATAGTCAAAATTTTCTAATTAAGTTTTATTATATTGTTAAGCATAGGGGGCTTGTATCACAGAAAATATAATATACATGATATAAATAGTAGATTATGATAACTAGCAGCATAAATTCATTATAAGAAGTTAAACTTCGAGAGAAAGCATATTTTCTGAAAAAGCCCCAAAAAAATACTAAAAATACGTCATTTTGAATTAAAATTGTAATTTCTAAAAGTTTTCGGACCAAAATTGTAAGAAACATGGCCTAGGAATCTATTCCCAAAAACATAGGGTACCCCAAAATTAGTTTATAAAATACAACGACCTAAAAATAACTGTTCTAAAACTCAGAGTACCCGAGAATTGCTAATTCGGTTATGGGTGTTGAAATATCTTGGTGCATGAGTTTGATTTGTTTGATGTGGTAAGAGGATTGTGTCACTTTGTTTATTGTCTAAGTTTGAAATGGTTTAGAGGATTGTTTTATTACCATTGCCATTTTATTTGAGTCATTGGAAAAAAAAGGAAGAGAACTTTGAAAAGTTCTAACATTAAAAAAAGAAAAAAGAAAAAAATTGAAAAAAAGAGAGAACAGCAAAAAAGTTGGCATAGTTGTTTCATGTATATTTGTTTTTGTGTGTCTCAACCCAATTCGCAAGTCCCTTTTTATGGGGGACGTGCTTAATGCATGAATGTGGTGATTGGTTAGAGATATATTTTTATTGGTAATTGTGAGTGATCAAAATTTCTCGTAGTCTTTGGCTTTAACTTTTCATTTTCCAAAGCGTTTGTTCTTATAATATCTCGATGTATGGTGTAATGTGTGGCTTAAAGGAATTGAATTGACTATCTATATCACCAAAAGAGCACTTTCCTTTTTAGGGAGCCTACTCTTAATAGATCCACATTTAAACATGCTTGCTATTGAAAATCTTAGAATGGGTAATCTCCTAGGAAGCTTTCCAGGCAGTGTGTGAGTCTAAAAGGACTTGTGGTGATTATCGGGTCAATCACCGATCCTTTAAGTCATTCCTGTGTTCATGGCCCGAGGTAGTTCAAGATGTTATAGATGGTATCAGAGTTAACCCGCGACCATGCTCAACTCATAGTTGATGGGAAAGCCCTGAGCAGTCACCTAGGCAAGGGCACTAGGAGTGGATTGTTGTTCAAAAGGACTTGTAAGTCGATCGGTTAGCAAGGCACCCTCACAAGTGGAGTGTTTAGCATGCCTAAAATGAAGTTATACTAGTTTATCTTACCTCATCTATTTCATATGCTAATATGAATCGCTTGCGATGATTTGGGTTTTTGACTTGTGTTTAATGTCATGGTCTTAAAATAATTTTCAAAAACTTCATTTTCTTGTACATGTGCCAAGTGTTTGATCATTTTTAATTAACTTTGAGTCGGTCTTGTCATTGAGGGTGTTATTAATGTCTTGCCTAAGGGGGTTGTACATAGATCTTTTCATTTTCAGTTTTGATTTCATTTTTAATCTCATGATTGCTTGGGGACAAGCAATATTTTAAGCATGAGGGAGTTTGATACATGCTTAAAATGTGCATTATTTTGGGGTCATTTACTAATGGTTCCCAGGGGATTATGTGCTTTGGTGATCAATTTTCACCCATATTTCCATGTTATGCTTGCCATGTGTGTTTGATGAATTTTATAGGATTTAAAGATAGTTTAACCCAGTGTTGCCTAACTATACAGATGTTTTGAGTTACCTAAAGCCCATCGCAGACACCCTCTAGGTCCCCAAGTCTATGGAATGAAGAAAGTAGCTGAGATATTATAGTTAGTGGCCACCATACAACCTCTGTGGTGGAGCCCACAGTGCATGGTGGACTTTTTTATGTGCCTCTTCATTTTACTTCTTATTTGTAGTTAAGAATTTGGGAGTTTTGCTATATTAGGACCATAAGTAAATTGGTTTAGCATCTCTTCCAATTATTCTCCACCATTGCATCTCTCATTTTCACATTTACAATCATCCACCACCATCACTCTTGAGCAAGGAAGATTCAAGAGGAGGAATTACAAGTTTGGAGGCCTTGATGATTAAAAGACTTCTAGAGGAATGCCTTTCGATAAGCATCTCTTTCTTTTTTCTTCTTAAACTCCTTTTAGATTAGTTTGATTCATGTTTTTAGACTCTTTTGGATTTGTTAGTATAATGATACGTGAGTAGTTTTCTTTAATCCAAGGATTTGCAAAGTTACTAGCATAATTTTAGATAATAGGTGAAACATTGAAGGGAGAAATCCATCATCAAATCTCCAAGCCTAAACTTGATATAGTTATGCTGGAGAGAGGATTGCAGGTTTAGAGGTCAATTTGGTAATCTTATCTTGATGTAAAACTTGGACTAAAATGAGAGCCCCTGACAAATGGTAGTCACAATACTTTAAGAGATCCTGTTCCTTTCAAAATAAAGACCAAAATTTTATTTGATTCTCAACATTTGAATCATCTAAAACTTGAGAAGGCACATGCTTGATTCTAGATTCAACTCATTACAATGTGAAACAAATTTCTAGACATTTTTAATTGATAGATTCCTCAATTTGTAATCAGATTTTTACTTATCTAATTTATTTAATCACCCTTCAAACATCAGTTCTATTTAGATTGTATTAATCATTATGGAAACGATACTTGATTTTATTACAACACCCCATGCACTCATGGTAGAGATCACCGGAAAGAGCAAACAAGGGCTAAGCTAATGATGGAACAACTCAACCTGAAGCCAACCAAAATAATAATATGCCTCTTCAAGATCTTTTACCCCAATATCTTTTTCCCATTTCACCAAGCCTAACCTTTGCACTTAAAGCCTTGTGTGTTAAGGGTGAAAAAGAAAGGATATAGAAGAGAATTCCTAGGACATGAGGGGCAGAGGGGTAGATAACAATTTTTTTGGGGCCATGAAGAAGAAGGTGGGGAATTCTGAGGAGGAAGATGGAAAGCTTAAGGAGGATTCAGAAGAAAGAAACATGAAATCAACTGAGATTAGCATTGACTTCGTTGCACAAGAAGTGGCATAGGTTGAGGGCGCTCATTCCTACTAATTGTCATGAAGATCTTGTGTTGGAATTATTAGGGAGGTTGTGCCCTTTGTGCTGTACAAGCGCTTTGTTACTGGGCAATAGGATACACCCTGATGTTGTCTTTCTATCTGAGACAGAATCTGCAACTAGGAAGACGATTCAAAAGTGTCAGAAATAGATTTCCATAGGGGATTTTGTGGTTGATAGTTAAGGAAGTTCATGGCAACTTGCAATTTATTGGTATAACTAGGTGGAATATGACCTTGTCTCATACTCTCCAAAGCTTATACAATGAGATATTTTGAAGGAAGATAAGCCAAACTTCCGCTTTATAGAACTCTACGGGTCTCTAGAGACATATAACAAATATGAAATATAGAAGGTGATTAGGCAGTAGATGATTGATAAAGATAGACCCACTATCTTACGAGGTGATTTTAGTGAGATTTAAGACATTAATGAGAACAACAGTGGCACTATTAGAGAACGACGACTTATGGATGCTTTAGAGAGCCCTTGGAGGATTATGGTTTTCATGATTTGGGATTTGAAGTAATTGGTTCACCTCAGAAAGGGGGTAAGGAGGATGAAACCTAAGTTAGGAAGCGTGTTAAGCCAAAAATCATGCATTGTTTTCATAATTATTTCGATTATATTATATATATTATTTCGTCTAATTTATTTTATTTTATATATTTTTCATGTTAGGCATTAATAAAATAATAAGGAGAAGAGAGGATGTCGAGGTTCGGGTTTACACGCTTGGCTATAAAGACGGTCCAAAAATAATAATTTATGAAAAATATTATTTTCATAATTATTTAATTGGGCTAGGGTTTCAAGGGTTGGAGGAAAGCTAGAAGTTTTGAGGGAGAAGAAGTCTAAGGAAGAAAGGAAGAAGAGAAAAAAAAAACCTTAGCTATCCCACCCCTCCTTTCTTCTCCATTATATATCATCATCATCCTAAAGCATCTAGAAAAACGGCAAGCCCACGCTACTCCACATCTTCTTCCTTCCTCACCATCTCACGCCTCCTCCATACAAGCCTCACGATCCTCCTTCATCCTCTTCTTACATCGCCATATCACCTTCCTACCATCATCGTGATCATCCTTCCATCACGCCCCAACAAGGCCACGGCTGCTTATATCACCATCATCATAATTCATCATCATCATCTAGTATTGTGTTTCACTTTTTTTTATTTTTATTTTTTTGTTTTGTTTGTATTCTATTTTGCTAGGTTACAAACATGAATTATTTGGGTGAATTTTGTGATTTTATTTTTAATATGAGTGAGTAATTTTCTGTTGCTTAGTATAATCTATTTGAAACCATGCTAAATTAATTATTCTGAGTCAAGTTTCATGTTTATTGTCTAGTTGATTTATATTCATGATTCTATAGCGATTAGTATTTATCGTTCATAATATTCGTATTATATTAAGTAGAATGCATGCTAGTTAGTTCAATACGAATTCATATGATAGTTCAAAGAGCTTTAATACATAAAAGTTATCGTCTTTTAAGCATTAGTATCACCCTAATTAATCATGGATGGCTCAAACCCATCTCTTTTAATTAGGTAATCGTTATAGATCTTTGTTAAATCGATTTGCTGGTAAATTGGTTACAAAGCGTTAGATGATATTTTTCTAATACGTAATGCTCTAGTTTGATTAAATTCTTGCGCTGGTGTAAGGGTTATCAAATTAGTAGGGTTTATATTAGGGTTGGACCTAATTAAACTATAATATAAGGAAAAACGGAGAAGATCCGCTGGTGGGTGTCTTCTACAGTTTAACTCATGGATGAAATCGACTTGTGTGTTGATGATAAATATTAATTTGCATGGTGGATATAGATTATGCTAAGCATTTTTCATAAATTTGATATCCTTTGATAATTATTTGCTGCTTTTAGTTAATTTGTTTAGTTTGTCAATTTTTATCCTTCAATTATTAGCTTTAATATAAATTCCGTTTACCCCCCCCAAAGAGTAGTCTTTTAGGAGTGTCTTGGTAATTTTAGATTAGTGAGATTTTGATTTTTAGAGTGATTATAATATTCAGGTTTGATTTATATTCTGTTTTATCGTTTAATTATCGATTTGTTAGAAATTAGACTAAAATTAGTTTCTTTCGTTTTGTTTCAAGTTTTAATCCATCCTAGGGTTTATATAGTGTCCTAATCTAGCTCTATTTAATTTTGGAATTTTTGGAAATTATTTGATAATTTTTCAGAATTATTTCGTAAATTGGATATGTGCAGGTTTTTATTTCAACAAATCTGAAAATTACGTTTTTAATTTTTATTTCATGCATTTTAGGTGTTATTGAGTCCAGAAAATTATATCCTTAAATTTGGGTATTTTTGTTAATTAATTTCGTATTTATATTAGTGCAGTTTATTTTTTTTGATTTCAGATTTAATTTTCTGTTTCATTTTTCTGCAGTTAATTTTCTATTTTAATTTATCTGAAATTAATTAGTTATAATTCTGGCGTTATAGGCTTATAAACTTGAAGAATATTAGCTTAGGTTACTGTTTGCAATTTTTAATATTAATTTTCTATTTGATTATTTTCTGTTCCATTTTTAGTAGAATATTATGTTATTATTCTATCTTTATTTTTCTAGATTATTTAGATAGCTACATGCTATTTTATTTCTAGAATTAAATTTAGAATATTTAGGAGTAATATTAAGTATTTTTCTAGATTTTTTATTAATTTTGATTTACTTTTGAATTACAAAGAGTAGTAAAATCATCTAGAATTAAACTAGCGTTTTGACATAATCTTTCCTCATAGATCGATCCCTACTTTCCTATGCTATAAATATTATTTATAAGTTGAAGTAGTGGTTAAATTTATAGGTCCACGTCAAGCTTTACAAATTTTACCGCCGTTGCCGGGGAAAGAAAATAAAATCGTTAGTTACTTCTATTTAATTTTACTACTTTTATTGTTTTGTTTTAACTCTAGCATTTTTTTTTTTTTGGGTAGATTTCCCGTAATGTATGAGATTAAGGAGTGGTAAGGAAATTAGAGAGGACAAGGAGTAAATATTGAAAGCTAAAAACAAAGAGAGTCATCCTAACCCAGTAAGTCTTAAGATTAAAGAGGTAAGAATGTCCACTCTTCGAGAACCTGCTGCTCCTAATCTAGAAACTCAACCTATGTCCATTACTTATGCCGCATTAGGTAAACCTCTAAAACTGAACTCTGGATTTATCAATCTATTACCCAAGTTTCATGGATTAGCTGGAGAGGACCCATACCATCATATTAGTGAATTCCTTATCACATGCTCTGCTATGGTGCCTGAAGGGACTCCTAAAGACCAAATTAGATTGAGAACTTTTCCTTTTTCTTTGCTTGGTAATGCTAAAGATTAGTTGTATTACATGCCTACTGGATCTTTCTTTACATGGAGTGCATTGCATAAATCATTTTTAGAGAAATTTTTTCCAGCATCCCGAATTGGATCTATTAGGAAGGATATATGTAGAATCAAACAAATGAATGCGGAAACTTTTTGTGAGTACTGGGAAAGATTTAATAAATTGTGTGCTAGTTGTCCCCAACATTAAATAACTGAACAATTATTGATTCAATATTTTTATGAGGGTTTGCTTCCTATGGATCGTAATATGGTTGATGCTGCCAGTGGGGGGCTCTGGTTAATAAAACTCCAACAGATGCTAGAAATTTATTTAATCTAATAGCCCAAAATACTCAGCAGTTTGGTGCTAGCGAGTTATAAATTAAAAGGGTTAATGAAATTGATTCTAGTTCATCTGTAGAGAGTCAATTATCTTACATTACTGCTATGTTAAATAAGATCGTTACTGGGGGAATTCAAAAAGCAGTCATATGTGGCATTTGTTGTCTAGAGGAGCACCCTACTGATGCTTGTCCTACACTTCAAGAGGGTAATGTTAATACTATCTATTCTAACCAAGGTCAAAGGCGGTATGATCCCTATTCTAACACTTATAGTGAAGGATGGAGAGACCACCCTAACCTTAGGTATGGCCCTAAAACCAATCCACCTGATTTTGACTAAATATCTCATCAACCTTCTAGTCAAGATAGGACCAACTTCTTACTAGAACAAGTCCTCAAGAAGATGGATGATAGGTTCCACAGTATGGAAACAACTCTTAAGTCGGTTTAAGTGAGACAACTGCAACTGATACCATAGTTAGCAACTTGCAGGCTCAATTGCAAAATAGGTTACCTCTCAACCTTACCCTAACCCTAAGGAGAATGTTAGTGTCATGACCCTTAGGAGCAGGAAAGAGTTAATAGAACCTAAGAAGAGTAGAGAGATGGAACCTGGGTTAGAGGTCAAAGGGACTGAACCAGAGTTAGACACAGAATCTAATCAAGCTATTAAGGAAATAGGAGAGAAGAAAAGAGAACCTTATAAGCCAATTCTACCTTTTCTTAATAGATTTAGAAGCACTACTTCTAAGGTAAATGAGGCTAACCAAGAGATCTTAGAGACATTTAGGAAGGTAGAGATCAACATACCTCTCCTTGATGCCATTAAACAGGTGCCTCGTTATACTAAGTTCTTGAAAGAATTATGTACTACCAAAAGGAAGTTAATAGGGAATGAAAAGGTAAGTGTGGGGGAAAATGTGTCTGTTATTTTCAAAGGAAACTTCCCCCTAAGTGCAAAGACCCAGGTGTGTTTTTTATCCCTTGTAAAATAGGAAACCTTTACTTTGATAAGGCTATGCTTGATTTAGGTGCTTCCATTAATGTTATGCCTAGGTCTGTTTATGACAAACTAAACTTAGGAAAGTTAAAGAAAACTGGTATAGTAATTCAATTAGCTGATTGGAGCTGTACTTACCCAGATGGAGTGTTAGAGGATGTGTTAGTCCAAGTGAATGAGCTTGTATTTTCTGCTGATTTTTATGTGATGAACATGGGTGATGCATGTCATGATATTCCCACCTTGCTTGGCAGGCCCTTCTTGAAAACATCTAGGACTAAAATTGATGTGCATGAAGGAGCATTAACCATGGAATTTGATGGTGAGGTGATAAAGTTTAATATTTTTGATGCCATGAGATTTCTTGCTGATGTGAATTACGTGTGTGCACTTGATGTTTTTGATGAGTTGTCCCAAGATATGTATGACCTATCTCACGAGGATGAGTTGTTTACTGTGCTTGCTAAGAGTCTTGATCATGCTGAGTTTCAAAAAGTGCCATAGCAGGTTAATGATAATCTAGTTGATGTGATAGGGTCTTTGTTTCACTTGCAAGAGCATAATGGACCGAACAAGTTTGAATTGCCTGAAAATCATGCTAAGTTACTTCCCTCTAGCATCTCACCCCCTAAATTGGAATTGAAACCTTTACCTGAGAATTTGAAATATGCGTATTTAGGGGGTAATGAAACTTTGCCTGTCATCATCTCTAGTGCACTTACCTTGGACCAAGAGGAAAAACTTGTTAAGGTGCTTAGAGAACATAGCAAAGCTATAGGGTGGACTTTAGCAGACCTCAAGGGACTTAGCCCTACCTTATGCTCACATAAGATCACTTTAGAAAAAGATGCTAAGCCTAAGAGGGACACTCAAAGGAGATTTAATCCACCTATGATGGAGGTAGTCCAAAAAGAAATTCTTAAGTGGTTAGATGCTGGAGTGATTTAGCCCATTGCTGATTCTGAGTGGGTTAGTCCTATCCATGTGGTTCCTAAAAAGGGGGGAACAACAGTAGTGCAAAACAGTGAAGGTGAGTTGATACCTACTAGAGTTCAGAGTGATTGGAGAGTGTGTATTGACTATAGAAAGCTCAACAAGGCCACTAAGAAGGACTATTTTTCATTGTCTTTTATGAATCATATGTTAGAGAGATTAGCTGGGAGGTCACATTATTGCTTTCTAGATGGCTATTCAGGTTATATTCAGGTCCCTATAGCTCCTGCGAATTAGTAAAAGACCACCTTTACCTGTTCTTTTGGCACTTATACTTTTAGACGTATGCCTTTTGGTTTATGTAATGCACCTGCTACATTTCAAAGATGTATGATGAGTACCTTTTCTGATTTTATCACCAAAATTATGGAAGTTTTCATGGATGATTTTACTGTACATGGTGATTCATTTGATGAGTGCTTACATCATCTTACTCTAGTGCTTAGGCGTTGCATTGAGACCAATTTTGTTTTGAATTTTGAAAAGTGTCATTTCATGGTAGAGCATGGGGTAGTACTTGGACATGTAGTGTCATCGAGGGGGTTAGAGGTAGATAAAGTAAAAGTTGACATCATTCAGTCCTTGCCTTACTCTAGGTGTGTCAAAGATGTGAGATCATTCTTAGGACATATAGGGTTCTATAGGAGGTTTATCAAAGATTTTTCTAAGATTACTTCTCCTTTATGTGCCTTGCTTATAAAAGATATCTCATTTGATTTTAATGATGATTATATGAGGGCTTTTGATCAGTTGAAGTTGACATTGACTTCTCCACCTATTGTGCAACTCCCAAATTGGGCCCTACCTTTTGAGTTAATGTGTGATGTTAATGAGAAGGTAGTGGGGGCAGTGTTAGGTCAAAGAGTTGGGAAAGTACCTCATGTGATTTACTATGCTTTTAGAACTCTTGACTCTGCATAATGTAACTATACCACTACAGAAAAGGAGATGTATGCTGTTGTTTTTCCTCTTGAAAAATTCCGTCCTTACTTATTGAGTGTGAAAGTTACTGTTTACTCTGATCATGCTGCTCTTAAACATTTGGTAGAAAAGAAAGATTCAAAGCCCATGTTGATTAGATGGATGTTACTATTGTAAGAATTTCAACTGGAAATTAAAGATAAACCTGGAGCTAAGAACTTAGTTGCTGACCATCTTAGTAGACTGGAAACAGGAAAAAGTGGCAGTCCCTTTACTGATTGTTTTCCAGATGAGACTTTGTATGCTGTTAGTAGTAGGTTGCCTTGGTATGCTGATATTGTAAACTATATAGTCATCACAACTTTCCCAATTGACTTGACTAGAGTGAAAAAGAAAAGATAAGAGTCCAATCCAAATATTATGTATGGGACGAGCCATATCTATGGAAATTTTATGGTGATCAGATAATAAGGCGTTGTGCCGATGATAGTGAAATTCATTCCATTCTAACCTTCTGTCATTCTTCAGAAAGTGGAGGACATTTTGGGCCCAAAAGAACATCACACAAAGTTTTTGAGTGTAGATTTTATTGGCTCACTATTTCTCGTGATACTTATGATTTTTGTAAAAGATGTGAAGCGTGCCAAAAGACTGAAAATTTATCAAGAAGGAATCAAATGCCCTTATATAATATTTAAGTTTGTGAAATTTTTGATGTATGGGGCATTGATTTTATGAGACCCTTTCCCCCTTCTTTTGGGTATACTTATATTCTTGTACTTGTTGACTATGTATCCAAGTAGGTAGAAGCTGTAGCTACTAGAGCTAATGATGCTAAAACTGTGCTAAAACATGTTAAATCTCTCATTCTGCATAGATATGGAGTATCAAGAACAATCGTTAGTGATAGGGGGACTCATTTTTGTAATCGAACTTTAGGTGCCTTATTAGCCAAATATCATATGACTCATAAGGTATCTACTAGTTATTACCCCCAAACAAATGGCCAAGTTAAAATCTCTAACAAAGAAATCAAGGGTATACTTGAAAAAGTAGTTAGGCCAGGCAAGAAAGATTAGAGTCTTAGGCTAGAGGAGGCTTTTTGGGCTTATAGGACTGCATACAGGACTCCTATTGGTATGTCACCTTATAGGTTGGTCTTTGGGAAGCCATGTCATCTCCCTGTTGAGATAGAACATAAGTCATATTGGGCTGTGAAGCAAAGTAATCTGGACTATGAGTTAGCAGAAAGAGAGCGTAAATTGCAATTGCAGGAACTAGAAGAGATTCGCTTGGAAGCCTATGATAATTCAGTCATTTACAAAGGTAAGGCCAAAGTATTTCGTGATGTTAAACTTATCAGAAAAGAATTTCAGATATGTGAGAAAGTATTACTATTCAATTCAAAACTGAGACTCTTTCCTGGTAAGTTGAATTCTAGATGGCTAGGACCTTTTATGGTAGTAAAGACTTATCCACATGGTACTGTTGAGATTAAATCCTTTGCTACTAATAAGATTTTCAAGATAAATGGTCATAGGCTAAAACATTTTTATGAAGGAGATCAGGTATGCTTAGTGAAAGAGATCCAACTTGAGGATCCATGAGCCCATTTGAGTCGGGCCAACGACTGTAAATAAAGGCGCTGGTTGGGAGGCAACCCAACGTTTTTAGGGAAGTACCTATTTACTTTAATTTTTATTTTCATTATTTCTTTCTTTTTGCATGCATTAGGGACTATGCATGAATTAAGTGTGGGGGTGTATCCTGCATTTAATTCCTGCAGTTTTTTATTCTTGAAATTATTCTAAAAAAAATTCTTATAAATAATGCATGATATGAGTTTATACTAGGCTTGCTTGCTTAAAATTTTTTATTTTCTTAGCTATTTATAATTTATTCTTCTATGAGTGAAGACTTCTGAGTATGCTACCTGTCATTCAGAGAAGTCTTATTTGGCCATGATTGTTCATCTTATTGGTCATGTATTATATCCGCTTCGGAGGTAATAAAATGACCTAACCCATTTCCTAGACTATTGAATTAATAAAATAACTCAAAAAAAAAAAGAGAGTCAAAGTCGGGAATGACAAGTACTCCTTTGAGTCATGCGCTACTGGGTGCTACCCTTTGAGGTAATACTGCTACTGGAAAGCTTGCTTCCCATACTAGTGAGTCAATAAAATAAATAAAAAAATAATGATGAAAATAGAATGTTTGCTCCAGCACCTCTATTCGGGTGAGTGTAAAACAGGGAGTGTTTAATTTCTAGGACCCTACATGGGCCTCGAATGTGTGCGCAAGTGGAGTTAGAAGGAAAAAAAAAAAAGAAGAAGAAGAACCAGAAAAATAAGTACAAGGCAAGTTAGAATCAGTTCAATGAGTTATTCTACCTAGTTCAATTGTCTCTATTGCCATACCATGCCTCGATTTTTCGATCATAAATTTTTTAGACCTCCTGATCAGTGTATGCATATCTAAAAGAGATGGATAATTATTGAACTTGTTATTTCATCGAGGAAATGTTGTGAGGTTGATGAAGAAATTCTTTGTTGGTAGTTAGATGTCTAGAAATTATTTACTTGTAGGAGGAAAAACTAATTAATTTTCAATAAAACTATTTTTAAAGCAAGCCAAGGACTAGTATGAATATCATAGTTATGCATGACTTTATAAGAAAGAAAGAGGATAAGTTTTTAGGTCAAGTCTAAGATTTCTTTGTACGAGGACGTCCAAAGTCTAAGTGTGGAGGAATTTGTTAAGCCAAAAATTATGCATTGTTTTCATAATTATTTCGATTATATTATATATATTATTTCATCTAATTTATTTTATTTTATATATTTTTCATGTTAAGCATTAATAAAATAACAAGGAGAAGAGAGGACGTCGAGGTTCGGATTTACACGCTTGGCTATAAAGACGGTCCAAAAATAATAATTTATGAAAAATATTATTTTCATAATTATTTAATTGGGCTAGGGTTTCAAGGGTTGGAGGAAAGCTGAAAGTCTTGAGGGAGAAGAAGTCTAAGGAAGAAAGGAAGAAGAGAAATAAAAACCCTAGCTATCCCACCCCTCCTTTCTTCTCCATTATATATCATCATCATCCTAAAGTATATAGAAAAATGGCAAGCCCACGCTACTCCACATCTTCCTCCTTCCTCACTATCTCACGCCTCCTCCATGCAAGCCTCACGATCCTCCATCATCCTCTTCTTACATCACCATATCACCTTCACACCCTCATCGTGATCATCCTTCCATCACGCCCCAACAAGGCCACGGCTGCTTATATCACCATCATCATAATTCATCATCATCATCTAGTATTGTGTTTCACTCTTTTTTTTATTTTTATTTTTTTGTTTTGTTTGTATTCTATTTTGCTAGGTTACAAATATGAATTATTTGGATGAATTTTGTGATTTTATTTTTAATATGAGTGAGTAATTTTCTGTTACTCAGTATAATCTATTTGAAACTATGCTAAATTAATTATTTTGAAACAAGTTTCATGCTTTATTGTCTAGTTGATTTATATTCATGATTCTATAGCAATTAGTATTTATCGTTCATGATATTCGTATTATATTAAGTAGAATGCATGCTAATTAGTTTAATATGAATTCATATGATAGTTTAAAGGGCTTTAATACGTAAAAATTATCATCTTTTAAGTATTAGTATCACCCTGATTAATCATGAATGACTCAAACCCATCTCTTTTAATTAGGTAATCGTTATAGATCTTGGTTAAATTGATTTACTGGTAAATTAGTTACAAAGCATTAGATGATATTTTTCTAATACGTAATGCTCTAATTTGATTAAATTCTTGTGCTGCTGTAAGGGTTATCAAATTAGTAGGGTTTATATTAGGGCTGGATTTTATTAAACTATAATATAAGAAAAAATGGGGAAGATCCGCTGGTAGGTATCTTCTACAGTTTAACTCATGGATAAAATTGACTTGTGTGTTGATGATAAATATTAATTTGCATGGTGGATATAGATTATGCTAAGCATTTTTCATAAATTTGATATCCTTTGATAATTATTTGCTACTTTTAGTTAATTTGTTTAGTTTATCAATTTTTATCCTTCAATTATTAGCTTTAATATAAATTCTATTTACCCCCCCAAAAGAGTAGTCTTTTAGGAGTGTCTTGGTAATTTTAGATTAGTGAGATTTTGATTTTTAGAGTGATTATAATTTTCAGATTTGATTTATATTCTATTTTGCCGTTTAATTACAGGTTTGTTAGAAATTAGGCTAAAATCAGTTCCTTTCATTTTTTTTCAAGTTTTAATCCATCCTAAGGTTTATATAGTGTCCTAATCTGCCTCTATTTAATTTCGGAATTTTTGGAAATTATTTGATAATTTTTCAGAATTATTTCGTGAATTAGATATGTGCAGGTTTTTATTTCAACAAATCTAAAAATTATGTTTTTAATTTTTATTTCATGCGTTTTAGGTGTTATTGAGTCCAGAAAATTATATCCTTAAATTTGGATAATTTTGTTAATTAATTTCGTATTTATATTAGTGCAGTTTATTTTTTTTTTGATTTCAGATTTAATTTTCTGTTTCATTTTTCTGCAGTTAATTTTCTGTTTTAATTTATCTAAAATTAATTAGTTATAATTCTGGAGTTATAAGCTTATAAACTTGAAGAATATTAGTTTAGGTTACTGTTTGTGATTTTTAATATTAATTTTCTGTTTGATTATTTTCTGTTTCATTTTTAGTAGAATATTGTGTTATTATTCTGTTTTTATTTTTCTAGATTATTTAGATAGCTACATATTGTTTTATTTCCAAAATTAAATTTAGAATATTTAGGAGTAATATTAAGTATTTTTTCAGATTTTTTATTAATTTTGATTTATTTTTGAATTACAAAGAGTAGTAAAATCATCTAGAATTAAACTAGCTTTTTGACATAATTTTTCCTCGTGGATCGATCCCTACTTTCCTATGCTATAAATATTATTTATAAGTCGAAGTAGTGGTTAAATTTGTAACTCCACGACAAGCTTTACAAAGCGCTTGGACATGTTTTTGCCAATAAATCTTGGGGCTCTCTATTCTTGTTTGCCATTGTGGAAATCTTTTCATATATAAATTAGATCACGGTCCAGTCATTCCTCAAGAAGGGGTGACACCACTAGAAAAGTGGATTTATAGGAAGGATTTCAAGTGTCAAACACTTTAGCTTGGTAGTGATGAGTGTGAGAAGGTAGCACGTGATGCCTAGAATGGTGACCCTTCCTCGGAAGCGACAACAAGGTGTAAGAAGACATTTGGGGATTGGGCTAGGAAGTTGAGGGAGACTAAGAAGACCCTTTTCAATGCACATAGAAAGCCATCCTTGGCCAAAACCCCTCATTTCTATCAGGGCATTTAATATACAAATCCCCCTTATAGCTCATTGTAATTATGTTATAATTTTATTATATACACTTTCCTTTGTGGCTCATTCGAATAAAGAAAACAATACAAATACCCAATGATTAAGGGTGTATTTAGGGGGGGCGAAATCATTTTTCATAGAAAATATGTTCTCAGGAAAAATGATTTTTCACTTACATTTTCTACTATTCAATAGAATGGAAAACCATTTTCTTTCCACTTCATTTTCTATTGTTTTGTAAAATGAAAAACCATTTTCCAAGACAATTGTTTCCAACTATTTGGCACTAACAGTCTAAGCTAGTAGATAACCAGTCAACTTAGTCATCAAAGAGGCTTTACAAAGTTATAATGATATCTTTGTTCTCCTTAGCCAAAGAAAGCGAGAGGAAATAAAATGAGGGTACATAGGGTGAGGGGGATGAAAAATATCACTTCATTCAATTGTTCTCCTTGAATTTTTCAAGCCAAATCCTTCTCAGTTTGTCCTATCCCAAAAGTCCTCTACAAGCCCTTTAGTTTTCATCACTTTTTGATAAAGAAGGTTGACGGTGAGCTTTGATTTCGGTATCTTTTGTAGAGCCATGGCAACTTCTGCCATTTGGGTGGAGATATTCTGAAGTATTATTTTTGGATTACAATGGCACACTTGAAGTCAATTGTTTGTCATTTTCTTTCACAAATTCATTCTCACCATCACCTTTTTTTTCCTAGATTCGTGGTTCCATGTGACTGTATCTCAACATCATCAAACGACGTGCCACCACTTCCTTGAACGACATCCTTTCCAACCACAACGATCATTTCATCATGCATATCAATTTTCTTGTTTAGATACTTCTCATAAGTTAGATTCTCCCGTTGACTAATACCTTATTAAACCATATCATAACAAAATGCACATGATCACAGTGGAATCTAAAACTGTAAATCATCCAATAACTCACTTAAATCCTTCCAAATCACAACCCCCACTTCCTAAGTAACAAGGCCATAAAGCAGTAATCCAAATCATGTCACTTTCAAATGCACTAGTCACATGAATAACTGGTAAAACATGCCCTTCACATTTAGATTACACCAGAAAGCTTTGATGGTATAGTGATATGATATAAAAATTTAACGGATCAACAATCAACAGCAAAAATTCTCAAAAAAATAATAAAAGCAATAAGCACATATGTAGGATGCAATCATGATTTAGTACAGCATCAAGCATCACCTTAAAATCATTGTGCCTGGTAAATTGGCATGAACATTCAATCCACCTTAAATTGGTATGAACATTTAGCATCTACTAGCAACAAAAAAAAGGAAGAAGAAGAAATATAAGAAAGAAAGAAAGAAAGGAAAAGGACCAAAGTAGCAGTGCATCATTTATTCCTAGCTAAGCGCAAGTGCAAACGATCATCATCATCTTCATCTATGACAGATAAGTAGCTCACTAACTATAACAATTGTTTAACCAGAGGCCCTGAATTAACAAGTAATGAATTAGTAGCAATTGGGCAATACAATCAACATACTTCAACATAGGCATTGTACACATCAAGAGACATGTGAATCATCTGCATATTTTTATCGCACTCATAGCCAGATTGGTTTCAAAGTTTGGCTATGATGCTCCAAGCAGTTTTCACGGTTCTTAGATGATTCAATGTAGCAAGTAGACATTTGACATTGATTTCTTTGATATCGTATTTACTACTGCAATGAAGGAACTAGACTTGAAATTGTTGTTCCGTTGATTTCCCTTTTTAACCTCATCGGCCAAGAACCTAAGTAATTCCTTCAACATTGGCTTCGAGCAACAGAATTGAGTTTCTTATTTTTGCTAACCTCTTTCATTTTCCCTTTATCCATGTTGTAATAAGGAAACCGAGTAGAATACAAGCAATAAAAAAAAGTAGAAATATTTGGGTAGTGAACACTACTTAGGCAGCAAAAAAAAAAAAAAAAAAAAAACAGAAATCTTTTCTGAGCAAAGTAGCAACAAAACGTCTGCAGGCTATTAAAAATGAATGATATACAATACATTGTAGTCTATAAGATTCCTAAGTGTCTACTAATATCAATACATTGACCAAACAGCAAACTCATAGCAAACTAACAGCAAACTCACAACAAACTCACTAGACAACTCTACGAGTTTCATAATCTTGCCACATTGTATTTGCTGTAGCGTCTCTCTTTGTTTTCCATGCTAGATTTTCTTCTTATTCTTCTATTCATGAGAGCAGCGATCTCTTAACAGCACGTGAAAACTCCCGTTCCACCTCTCTCATGATCTGCTTATTTGGATCAATCCTCTAAGAGAGTTGTGTAACACATAACACACAAGGACAATCTTTTCTTGAATCTCAAACTCCCAAAATGGTTCTGCATCTAACACACAAAATTGCTTTTTGAGCACCCCGAATGCTCTTTCTATGCTAATTCTCAAGGAAGAATGTTGTAGATTGAGCAATTCCCTAGCATTCATTGGAGGGGAGCTCTCATTGAACTCTTTGAGATGATAACGAACTTTCTTATATAGGAGGAGGAAGCTTTTCGAAGAGCATAACCGGAATCTAGCAAAAAATACTTTCCTAAAAAAGTTCAAAAGTTTCATTAAGATCATATGTACTATGTTCAAATCAGGAAAAACTCCACGAAACAAAATAAGTTTTTAAACCATACCTTCTAGAGCACGAAATCCTCTTGATAGTGCATCATTTAGCACTCTAGAATAATGTGCTGATCCTTCCCAACGGGCTAACACATATGTGAATTTGAGATCATCAAAGGATATGGCAGCCAAGACATTTTGCGATAATATAGCTTTTCTATTCCTATACCTGTCTTCGTCTTCCATTGGAATAGATGCCCTTATATGAGTCACATCTAAAGCTCCAATACAATCCTCAAACCATAGATAAAATTTAGAGTTATTCAAGATTTTGGAAGGGGTTGAAGAGCTAGGAGGGTGCTTGAGATCAGGACATAATTTTAAGATAGCTCCTAAAACTATGTGAAAATAGTTATGAATGGTCCAAGTAGAGCGAAAAAATCTTCCTCCAATCGCCCTAAACCTCACATTGTGACCTACTAAGTGAAGAAACATTAGAACTTGCTTTCTCACACTCATATGCTTCGTGTTTATAAGAAGTGCTCTCCTTTCAAGCATTTCACACAAGTTAAAAAAAAAAAAGGACCAGGCCTCATTCCAATCTGATTAAGGCAATGAGTTTCCCCACAATACAAAACACTATTGATATAATTTTCTCAATCGACATCTATATTGACATAAGGCTGACGTGGGATTTGAGAAATTCTAGTTTCATTATCATCATCTCTATTATTAGGTTCCTCAGCAAGGCCGCTGTAGCCCCTAAAAGACGGTCGTAGCATCAACGACCACAACTTTCTCCTCATTTAAATCATTGGCCATCTAGGTAACAAAAAAAAGGGATATATCAAAGATGCAACAAATCTTAACTATAACTAATTAACTAGAATAGAGACCCATGAGTAGGAAGTCATAGAATACAACACAATGCACCCAAATGAAGAAACTGATCATTAAAATGCACATACTCGGCTGAATCTCATCGATTATTCAACATGAAAATATGGAATCTTGCAGTCGTTGGCAAGTTGCATTCGGCTTTAAGTCTTAAAAAAATAAAAGCTATGGCTGAGATGGATACATGCATACTATCTTAAGAAGAATGACTTGTCACTTGTGGAAGATTAAGGGTTCACACCAAGCAGCACGATGGGTCATTCAGAAAGTTTTCAAGAGCAGGGACACAGGTAGTATCAATGATCTGGAATATGTTCTATGTCATAATACAAATGAGGACTATAGCCATCTGTTCTTTGAAAGCAACTTTGCGTGCTGTTTGGGATGATACCCATAGATCGCTAAATGAGCAGGTAGGCAGTAAGTGGAATGATGTGATTGCTTGGTTCATTATAAAAGGGAATTGCAAGAAGATATTGAAATAGATTGAGAGGGCTGGTACTACTGCAGTAGTTTATCCGCTATGGTAAGAGAGAAACTGGAGGCAATTTCAATAGCAACAGGGATAAAATAAAGAGATCATAAGAAGATTTAGCTGACATTGCATGCCAGAGGATAGTGTTGCAAGAGAAAGTGCTAGAGCATGAATGAAAGTAGAACATATGATGTTTTGCAAGTAGAACAGGAAGAGGAACAGGGACATGAACAACAGTAGATTCAGTATCCAACTAAAACCACCAACTCTGAATTTTGGCGTAAACTTCTTTTGTAGAAGAGAGGAAAACTTACATAAAGGTACAAAGAAAGGTTCCGGGTTACATTACATGAAAATGTATGTAACAGATTCAGGAAAACTTACATGAAGACTACAGATGGGGCTGTAGAAGTATAATTAGGTGACATGGCTGAGGTAGTGGAATTAAAAGATAAGGGATTCAAACTGTTTACTGTGGAGTGTTATGATTCTTGCATATGGGGAAGACAAGGATGTAGAAGAAGTATTAAGGTGGTTAAAAGCACTAAGAGCAAGAAGAACTTCATGTTAAAGTGGAGATAAGAACACATGATGAGAAGAACATGTGGTAGAGCTTCTCACATGGAGGAATAAGGAAAGACAAACTCATCAAAGATAGCATGTCGTACAATGGAGACTCGATTTTAAGGCGGATAAAAGCATTGAGAAACTTTCTGTTTGGAGCTATAACCCAGAAAGGCACTTGGTTGAGACCAAAAACAACTCTGAATTCTTTATAAAAATCAAAACTTTGGCAAAACAATATACCAATTCAACTTCTGTCTAACAATTCAGACTAAAATTGGAGGAAAAATCTGAAACCCAGAAAGCATACCCAACAATCAAATCATCTAAAACCCATTAACAATAGGATGTGTATAGTAGATCTAAAGAAGTAATAACAAGCACAAGTGGAATTTTGAGAGATACCTTAATAATGATGAGCAGAAGAGAAAGAATTCATCCAACAGATACATCTTCAGGTTCAGCTACACTTAAGAAACCCAAGCAAACCAAAATTAAAGATAAAATTAGAGAAATCCCTAAACCAATTCAAACAATTTATGAGAAATTAGAACCCTAGGACTTAGAACTTACAAAATAGCGAATGTCAAGACTCCTCTTTCAACTGGCTTCCAACAATTGCACGATAAAGGGGACTGTGCTTTAACAATGGCATGAGAAAAAGAGGAGATGAATACTTCAACAATGGTGAAGAGATATCTCGAAGACAGAATGTTGAGAAGAGAGAAAGAGAGACAGAGACAGAGACAGAGAACTGAAACCCTAAGCCATGGCTACTCTGAAAATGAGAAGATAGGGGAAAAGCAGAGAACTGGATAGAGGAGAAGCTGACAGTGCACGAAAATTAGGCCTGGGATGAAAATCAATTTCCTTACTTTTTCAAGGGAAAATAAAATCATTTTCCCTTGAAAATGATTTCCCTCTCCGCCTTATAGCAAACAGCGTAAAATAGGAAAATTATTTTCCATTTTCCCCCCTACCAAACACACCCTAAAATAAACTTGGCTACATAATCACCATCATTAAGTCAGGAGCACATCGTTTGCATGCTTTATAGTATTGAATAAGTACTAAAGCAGAAATTAATTCCAGATGAGCATTGACATCTCATAGTCAGCAACATTGATTTGGAAACTTATTTGACGAAAGCAAAGCAAGAAATAGGAAATGCAAGGAACATAAACATAATGCATGACCAAAGAAAAGAGGAGTTGGCGGTTAGCTGGAAAACAATTGACTTTGATTTTTTTTTTTTTTTTTTTTGAGGGTCAACGAGTAATGCAAAGAGGTAATAGCTCAAGAAGCTTTGACTGCAAGCAAGGATAACTTGGTCGTGAACTTCCTAAACTAACACCCCATGATACATTTTATTATTACCAGAGCATACAACTGGAGAAGAACGAACTACCATCCTAGAAGAAGACCCTAGAAAAGCAAAGACATCAACAAACTCTTTGGATTTGATTATCAAATGCTCCGGCCAATCCCGTAAGTTTTAGAAGAGCCACTGTCTATGTTAGGCATTACATTCAGGTTACTTCTCCCCTTCATGGATATCTGAGGCTTAATCTGTAGCCAGCACGTGATAGCATTGATTTGATACCAAGAAAAATTGCTTATTACATCAAGTTTAATTTTTCTTCTGAAATGGCTACTTAGAGTGATATGGAGTTTTCCTTTTAAAATTTTGTTACAAGGGCCGAGAGGACCGCCTTTGTAAGCCATGCAGTGTATTGATTAAGGACGGGCAGAGAGTAAGGAACTCTAAGTAGCAATTTTTTAAAGAAAATTAAAAACTTAAAAAATTCTTCAACTATCATAATTAACTAGTGTGCCTGTGTGTTATACGGGCATGAGTTGAAATTTTATAATTTTATAATTTTTCTTTAAAGGGTTTGTGGTCTTATCATTAATTCTAATTACAAGCACTAATATGTGTAGCCAATTGGTACTGAAAAATATCTATATAAACTATTTTATTTTGATGTATTAGTTAGATTGACAACTAGATTTTGAGTTGGACATTATTTTTAATATGATAAGAAAACAATTCTTATATTGGATGGTTTTAGAAAAAAAAGAACATAAAGAGGAAAAAAAGAGTGAAGAGGTTAGCATCAAATGGTGTACTTATAAAATAATTGTATATGTAACGCTGAAGCATATAAATGCATTTATCACATAATGGGGAATTCAAAATCCAAGGTTTGGTAGTCAAAGGATTGCATGTAGTTTACTATATATAATAATGTATCAATTTGTATTTAGTTGTTAAAAGGTTATAGGATTATTTTGAAGCTAAGACAAGTTTTGATCTCAATTTCTAAATGATACAATTTAGTTACCGGTCTTTAATTTATAGATATAGTTGTAAAATAAATCTTACAATTAAATAAAAGTGTCCAATGATCATATTATATTTGTAAAATAAACATTATTATTTAAAAGCCCTTTTACTAAAAGAAGAAAAATAGAAGATATAAGGAACATCCAATCATGGATGATAAATGCTATTACATACTTCAAGTTATATACACAATCATTAAATATGTGTATTGTTTGATACTAACTTATTCACCTTTTTTCCCATCCTTTTTTAGTAAAAGAAAAAGTCAATATAAATTTTGTTCTCCTGACTCTTTATACTTCATCTTAGCAAGGGAAACATATTTTTTTATTCTTGGTATATGTTTAATGTCATTTGACCTAGGGAAGTAGGGATGTCTCTTCAAATTTAGATAAATCATAGGTGTCTCGATTATCATAATTAAATTAAATCTTTATGTTGATAATCTTTTTTATTTTAAATTCATAACTGTTAAAACAATTGAATAAAGAAACAACAATTTAATATTCATACTTGAATGTGGGTGATCGATGATGGTTAAATTAATTAAGTAAAAAAAATCATAAATAACCAATAAAACCTTGACAATTGTCAAAATACAGTCAACCTACTCAGTTTATATATATATATATATATATATATATATATATATATATATATATATATATATATATATATATATATATATATATGTATGACTTTGAGAGCCAAGATGACCACATTTGTAAGCCATGCCTGAGAAAGAGAGAGGGGGAGAGAGGGGGGGGGGGGACATACATCAATTATGAATTTCATTAGAAATGCTTTTTCATGGATTGCTTTGTTCGATTAGTTCGATTAAACTCTTCCGTAATTCACCATATGACTGCAATTTGACAATTGAGGCGCTCATGGATTGACACCTCACCATGGACTAGATTAAAGGGCCAAAGTTTTGTATAGTTAACAAGCAATACTAAAGCAAAACTTGTGATAACTAAATAGCCAATCTTTATACAATAAGTACCAGAATGATGTTGTCCAATATTCCATTCCGCCCTCAATCTTGCAATTTTGTGCGATCCTGCCATATGTACTTGGTGCCTCCTCATAATGGGTTACGATTCCAAATTTAAATTCCAAAAGCTTCCCTTCTTCATTTAAATGAGGCAGTTATTGATAAGGTTTCCTTCGATTTGCTTTCTAGATCATGCACGCAATTACTGAATTAACTGCCCCTCTTCCTGCTCCATGAAATCCTCCTATTCCTCTAATCCTCTCCCTAAAATTCTAATTTTCCTCTCTCATATCCCCAATTCAATCCTCGCCCTCCTATTGGAATTGACTGTCTATGCCATTTTTTCGACTCCAAACCCAAAGCAACAGATATAAAAATGGTGTATGCATATATATTGTTTTTTTGTAGAGATATAAAATGATGTTTTGAGTGCTGCTGGTATATTAAACCCAAAGCAAGAGTTAACTAACATTGGATCAGCCATGGTATTGTCATGTCGAGCACCCCGTCTTGGAGTGAAGGTTTTTTTTTTTTTTTTGGGTTTTTTGGCCGTTAGCAAGGATGACTATGTCAATGAAGTTCTTCATCCTAATGACAATGAAGAATATCTCCAATCTAAAAGGTATTGCGTCTTTTCAAAAAAAAATAATTTTGTTAATACGTACCAATAAATGTTTATTCCTTTTGTTGGATTTGATGTTTCATTTTTTGAGCTAATTATTACCTACCAGCAGTAATCAATGTTATATTTTAGTTCATTAGCATGATTAATGATTTTTGCCAGACTGTATGATAAATTATTATATGATTGCCTTTGTTAAAGTTTGATGGATAGGGTTTGTCTAAAACTAACTATTTTGGTACAATGTGATTCGAGATTTAGAAGAGAGGAGGCAGGGGACTAAGCCTCTAGGTAAGACAAGTCTTGGGGTGAGGTTGGGGGTTTGAATGTGTGAGACACAGCAAGAGAGTTTACTTGGAGATCAGTAGCAAAAAAAATTTCTACCTGTGTGTAAATCTAATTATTAAGAAGAGTTTTGGAAGTTGACATTTATTGATCGGTTTAGTTAGATCAAGCTGAGAGTGAACACATATTGTTAAAGAATGTCTACGGTTCTATCGATTTGTTTCTTTGGGGGTGTTGCTTGGAGTGATGTCATGCAGACACAATTGGAGCTAACATGTTTTTGGCTTATGTTGATTAATTAGCAGCCCAGCAAAGCATTGTATCAAGTAGACTTCCCAAGAGTGGGTGGATCTAAGTTACCGTGGATGCAACAATATTTTAACAGCATGCCGCATATAGGCTTGGTGCCGTCAAAACGTCTGTTAATGGCATGGGCAGTTACATGGCAGCCACGAGTTGGGCCAAGATGAGTAATGCCAGTCCAAATATAGCAGAAACTTAGGTGGTGAAGGAGACTGAGTTGGTGCAAATAACAGGTGTGGAGGAATATGACAAGATACATTATGAAATAGACTGTGAGAAGCTCAGCGAAATGCTTAAGCAAGAAGAATTTGAGCTATCTTATTTTTTGTTGTTATTTCAGGACTGTAATGTTTTTAGAGGAATCTTCAATGGTTGTAGTGTCAATCATGTTGATAGGGAAGTCAATCAATTGGTTCATGGTCTTGGTTGATTGAGTCTATAATGGTTAATAACATGTCTATCTGACAAAAAGTACTTTCATACCCTATTGTTGATGCGTCCTTGGAGGATAATTCACATTGAGTTACTGTTTTTTTCCCTCCAAAAAAATGTGATTATTTGAGGAATATCATATGTTTATCTACAATTTCACAATTCATCTCTGAATTTTGCTTTGGGGGGTGGGGGTGTCATCTTCTTGATAAAGATGAATCATTTTGTTGTTCGTTCTTTTAGCTCCATTTGGTCCTTAGAAAATTTAGTGGAAAGAAAAGTTGAAGGAAAAAAAATGGGAGAAAATGAGTTTTTTTTCCTCCTTGTTTGGATTAAGGAAAAAATACAAGAATTTGGATGAGAAATTTGAATGTTGATGAACTACTTGAATCATATTGATACCATCTAAGTAATGTGAGGCTGGAGGAGGTTGGGAATTTTCCTCAAACTTTTCTCAAAATTTTATAAGGAAAGTTTTAGCACTTGTTTTTAGCAATCTTTTTACCTAACTTTCCTCCATATTTTTTTTTTCTTTATGATTTTCTCTAAACCAAATACAAGGAAAAAAAATAACTTTTCTAAATTTTTTTCTTTCTACCAATTTTTCAATATCCAAACAGAGCCCTAATACATATACAAAACTAAATATAAATGGATGCATGGTTTGTCTAACCATGTAAGGATCAATGAAGGAAGATAGGCTTGATTGGAGGTAATTTTACAGAGAGGAAATCAAGGACGAGAATCTAAATTCGTCTTGTGTTGATTAGGAGATTAATTTGGTGAGAGTTTAAGGAAAAGAAGAAAACCTGAGGCCATTTTTTTAGGCGAAATTTATGGAGAATATGCATTATCCTTTTTGTATAGACAGAGGGAAGCTCTGATTTGCATATTGAAAGAGTATACGGGATTGGAGTTTTATTGGGGGAGGGGGAGGCAGAGGATAGCATAGATGGTGGTTTGCTCGTTTTATTTTTTTAAAAGGAAAATGTTATTTGATGGTAATGATGGATTATAATTGTTTAAAACATGAGATTGATCTATTAAAGGTGGGATTGGGTTAATTTAAAGTTATTTTTAGAGAACATTTTGAAACAACAATATTTAGTAATCCTCACAGTTAGTGGATTAAGTAATCTTGACAATATGAATTTCGTGTCATAAATATTTAATTTTATCGAATTTTACATTTAAACATTCCGTGCAACAGTACGAGTAAAAACTAGTGAGTTTCTAAGTTGAGAATAAGATGTAGATCAAAATGAGAGTGCAAAGAGAGACAGTGTGCAGGGTGCTAGACTAAATGCGTCTGATGACTTATGCCTATGTATGCATAGAGGAAAATTTATTTATTTTTTTTTTTTTGGGTGAACCAGCCTCACTTGCTAGATTTCTTTTAAAACAGAAATTAGTCAATTCAATAAACCGTACCTTTTCTTATGATTATAGCATCATCATAACTAAAGTTGTGTTTTGTTACATGTCATTTAACTTAATTGCGTTTTTTTTGGGTTTGTTTATGTTGAATTAACATGAGGAATGAGGATGAAGATACTATTGTCCAATTGACTGATGCTTGTGGAGAATGAAGGTGGTAGTCAGTAGTAGCACACAAAATGGCACTCTATGTATTCACAAGGTCATGTGTTTCCAAATCAATATAGATCATTCTATGTTGGGATAATAATTGTTATGATTTTATTTACTAATAATAAATGAGTCTTTATTGTGTAGGATTTTGTTTACTAATAATGTACAAGTCTTTCTTTTCTAAGTAGAAATCACTAAGCCTTCGACAGTAGTTCATGCTAATTTCACATGTGGTGATGTTAAACTTATCTTCCGTCTGTTTGGCGGTCATGCTATGAACTTATAATTATAATGTGGATATGGTCCCCTCAAGTGGCTAAAGTTATGTTGTCCAAAATAATAAATATAAAAATAGAAGTGCCTAAAGTGAAGAAAGATTGAATTGGTGTCAAGCACTCAAACTAGCATGAAGAAAGCTATCAGACAAGATTAATCCAAAAATTGGATTTTTTTCCCTACAGGTAAATGGCACTGTGGTGCTAATTGCTAAGTGTTTTTGAAGAAATATTGATCATCTTTTATTTGTAGGTGCCAGATTTTGAGTTTGTAATTAGTCTCATGTTAAAAGAAATGGAAGCTCGCTATACCAATCAACTTATATGACTCAACCTATTTGACATTGAACAGTTTTAGGCCATGTTGGATGAGGAAAAATGGAATGGAATGGAATCAAAGAATGATCCCTGAAGGATGAAGGGTGAAATTTGAATCCTAAACTCATGTGTTTGGAGTGAAAAGAAATAGAATCAAGTTCCAATCCTTATTGGTTGGTTGTAGACTATGGAATGAAATCAAATATGTTTTATTTTAAAAAAATAATGATTAATAATGATTACTAATAACAATAATAGTAATATTAATAATAATAATTACTATTATTAGTAATAATAAATAACATTATTATTAGTAACAATAATAATTATAATTATTAATATATTATTATTAACATTAAAAATAATAATAATTAATATTTTTATTAAGTAATATTAATAATTAGTAAGAGTTAACATTTAATAATAATTGTTACAATAATTATTATTAATTCTTAATAATAATTAATCATAATAATTATCAATAATAATAATAATTAATGATAATAATTAAAATAATAATTCTTATTAATATAAAATAATAATAATAATCATAATAATAATAATTAATAATACTAATATTAATATTATTAATTATAAATGTTAATAATAATAACTAATAATAAAAATAATAATTAATAATAATATTAATAATTATTATTACTAATAATAATTAATAAGAATAATTATAAATATAATTATTAATTAACACTAGTAATAATAATTAATAATAATAATTATTAATATTAATAATAATAGATAATAATTACAACAGCAGCAACAAGAGCAACAGCAGCAGCAGCAGCAGCAGCAGCAGCAACAACAACAACAATAATAATAATAATGATGTTGATTCCAGAAGGTTGGGGACCTGAAGCCCTTAGAAATGGGAGCATTCAAGTTCCTTCAGATTTGGGGGAGTTAGGTATCAAGTTTCATTCTCTTAAAGTGCTCACTAAATATAAAAGAGTGAAACTTGACACTTAATGGTTCAAGTTTTATTTTATTTTATCTCATCAAACAACCCATTAGGTAGGTTTGTATGTTGATCTATAAGGCCTTGTGTGTTAGTAGCTATTCTAGCAATAGTCGGATCTTTCGGAGCTACTTTTAAAGACTTTACTCGCTGCTAAGCCCCCAAAGTTTATATTACTTGCGTCTAAAGGCTTATCTTTTATCATTTTAAGTTTTTAAGTAGTTATCCCAATTGTATATGAAGTTGTTATCTATTTATTCTTTTTCATAGTAAGTTTTGTGAGTAAATGTGTACTACTGCAAGTAAAATTCATAATTTGAGCATTTGCATTATTATGTAAGACTAAAAGGGTAATATTAACTTTGATGGACACTTTTTGAAACCATGTTTCAATTTTTGTCACCGTGTATGTTCTTCATAAAATTAATTAAATTTAACATTAAATATTGTTGACATCTTTAAATCAATTGCTTAATTGAATAGACGTTTTTACACATTCTCTTGCACAGTAAACCACAAAAGTTAATGCTTTTTTGTGTAGAAATCATATATAGATTGAAACAAAAAAAATTTAAAATATTTTGTTAAGAAGTTTTTTGTATGCATTATTGTTTGTCAAACCCAAGAAAATAAATAGAAGTATAATTTTTTTAAAAAAATCAAGATTAAAATGTTTCGTGCATAGCATGGGTTCATGCTATATTAATTAAAGTAAAATTTGTGATAACTGAAGCCTTCACTTATTTTCCTATCACCACCAAAGCTCCAACACATGTTTGATTCTGTATTTTTTGGAGGAATGCAAAAGACTACAATATTACATCCATGTAATCATGAGTATAGTTGGCAAATAGGTCATATTGGATTGGAATTTTGTTCTTATTGAACTTAAAAGAGTTGAAAATTCATTGATGTGGATCTAACCTATTTATTAAATGAGTTAAAAATGTCTACATGTTCCCATCTATATAAATATATTAAAACAAAATGAACTCTCTTCTTGAATTGCCACATGTAACTTTGACATAATTTTTTCCATCCCCATTATTATTACAAGAGTTTTGAAATACCATTTTGATTCCTTGTTTGGCACCTCCAACATCGTTATTATTTTTGCATTTCCAATTTTAAAAAAATATATATACATACTACAAGATCCTGATTTCCACTGCTATCATAATTTGGGAATGGCTGGTAATACCAAAGTTATTGATAAATGATTCCGGAGATTCTCTTTGGATGCTCTTGAGGGTGACGTGGGACAAGAACTGGTTTATCTGATGGCACGTGAGCAACACATGACATCCTTCTTCTCCAAGGTTCGACCAGCAAAAAGGGCACCCCCGGGTTGTTGACCGGGGAAAGCCTCTCTGACGGTCAAGTCAGTCAATAGGTCAAGGTTAAAGTAGAGAGGGAGAATATAACGTAAAGGCAATAGATGGACAAACCGCCAACCCCTTTCTCGAGGTGGATAGGTGACTATTTATAATTCCTTCGACAAGGGATAGAATAGTAATCTTACCTGGCCTACTCCATATGGGCAGCCGGTCTGGCCAAGAAGGGTTTTGGGTAGAGCCCCCAGGGTCCTGTTGGGGGCCCATTTTTTGAAGTGTTGGCCTGGTCTATGGGCTAATTGGGATGGGCCCAATTAAGGAAATCTTATTTCCCTAATCACTTAGCCCCTCACATTTTGCCTACGCGTCGAGCCACGCGAGTAGCCAAGTACAATGTGGAAAACCGCCCATGGCCAGCATACATCTGGTGAGCTTCGAAAATTGGGCCCCCGTTGGACGAAGGCCCTGTGGCCACCTGATCATAGACGGAGCAAGTCTTGAGGCTTGGATGGCGGCTTGGGAAACTGCCTTCTTTGCAGATATAAAATGCGATTGCTAAGGATGGGGTGCTCCATCCTTCATTTTTCAGTATCGATCTTTATTGAGCATTCTTTCCATGGCTGTTCTCGTTCCCTTAGCACCAGGAGATGGCTGAATACGTTGCCTACCACTTTGAGTGGCACCGACGCGGGGTTACCTTTCCTCCATCGCCTCTTCCGAAGGATTTTCACGCCTTGTGTCCGAGTTATGAACTCATCGTGGCCGAGGAAGCTGCTGGGCACTTCGAACTTCCAGAACCGCCTTAGGTCATCTTTTATGCCATGCTTCTGAACGAAGCCGAGAGGTTGTGGGTCTTGCATGGGCTGATGCTTCGTGTAATGGAGTCGGCCCTTACCGAGCTCCGCTGGAGCACTTTCGAGTCGTGGGTATGGTTGAGCGGGGATCGAATCTTTGAGGCCCGGTTCTGGGCAAAGGCTGAGCAGAAGGAGGAGAGCTCAAGGACCGGGCAAGAGGAGGAGGACTCGAAGGCCAAGCAAGAGGAGGAGGGCTCTAAGGCCGAGAGGAGGAAGAGGGCTCGGCCACCACGGGGGCGGCCTCCCCTTCGGACGATGATAGGTGGGAGTGAGGCTGCCAAGAGATGTCCTGAATGCACGTCCTATCTTTGTTTTCTGCTTCTTCTTCTTCTTTTGTTTTTTTTGTTGTACTCTTTCTGTTGCCAGCAATAAGGTGACCGTGTCTTTCCCCTTTCTTCCTAGATTCTTGTTGTTTCTTTTGTGTTCATATGAATTTGTGTTAGTTGGAAGGCCACGTGGCAGGAGTGGATTGACCACTGGGCGTCGGGGTTGTCTTTGTAAAACATGACCCTCCTCACATGCTCTATAAATACAATCCAACATTTTCAGAACGTTACCTAACCACACTCATTCAAGGGGGAAAATTATGGGAGAGAGATCAATTCGCCCTTTCTGTTATGGCATTTCCTCGTCTTCCCGACGCCAGGGAGATGGCTAATTTCGTGAGGAGGTCCTTTAGGTGGCATTGGAGGGGTGCCATCCGCCCGCCTCGTCCACTTCCAGATGATTACCAGGATTTATGCCCACGCTTTGTTATATCTGAGGCAAGCAGGCTGCGCGCGACTTCTGACTACCCGAAATGGTTCATGCCACCTTCTATGCCATGTTGGTTATGATGCCGCGAGGTTGGGCTTCGTGGGTGGATTTATAGTTGCCTCCCTGAAGGCGTCTCTGGAAGGTTTATAATGGTCGTCCTTTGAGTTTGGATACTCCGTAGCAAGCGGGACCTTCTAGAGGCACAGCTGCGCCCTGGGCCAGTCCCGGGGGGTGCCCCAAGTCCAGCAATCGGCCCAGATGAGAGCTCGGGATCCAACGATCCCCCACTCTCCTCTAGTGAGGAGGAGTGATGTAATAATAATTCTCCTTTTTTTTGCACTGCTTCCCTTATGAAGGTTTTCTGATAATAAGATGACATTCCTTTGTTCTGGGGAATTGTTTTTTTCCCTTTAATCCACCGTGTCCTTATCTCGAACGATCTGCTCAGATTCATACAGTAATTACACCTTATTCTAGATTTGAACTTTAAGTCGCGGGAGCCACGTGGCGAGAACAGAACAGCTGGTGGCTCCCTCGAAAAACGCAGTCCTCTGGGGAGCATCTTCCTCTCTTTATAAAAGAGGGCAAAGTTCCTACAACTTCCCTAGACTTCTTTGGTAGATGGAGAGGAAGAGAAGCAGAGGGACTAGAGAGAGAGAGAGAGTGGAAATGAATCTTTTTCCCAATTTTACCAGTACCGAGCAAGCTTCTGAATATGTTCTGGACAACTTTTGTTGCTCACTGAGAGACCCCTCGGCTCCTGGCCCCAGGTCACTTCCTCCGGACTACGACGGCCTCTGCCCCTGTTTTGATCTTGGGGTGGCAACGCGATATGCCCATAATTCCAACATCCCAGAGATGGTGCAGGTCATCTTTTATACTTTGGTTATAGATAATGCAGCTGAGTTGTGATGTTTATGCAGGTTCACCATGGGCTGCGTGATGTGGGCCATGCGGATGCTGGACTGGGGCCCCGTTAAGGCCTGGCTTGGGGACATTGACCGCAAGCTCTAGAGAGCCCAAGCTTCTCGACCTGCAAACCCACCGGCGGGCCCTGCGTTGCTGGGCGGGCCTACAGGAGGATGGACGACCTCTTTTCCTACCTTCCGTAACACCACGCACGTGGCGGAATATGTCAGGGACAACCTCCGCTGGTCTTTAAGGGAGTCTTCCAGTATTCGTCCGAACCTGCTCCCTTTGCATTTTGAGCGTCTCTGTCCTGAATTCGACCATATCATGGCGATGCAGTTTGCCCATGCCGCCCGTATTCCTGAGATGGTGCAAGCCATCTTCTACGCCATGGTAATTAGCGATGCGGCGGAGCTAAGACTCTCAAGCAGGGATGCTATGGGAGATATGATGTTGGAGTTACAGGAGCTGAGATGGAACATCATGGAGGCGTAGTTGCTGTCCATTGATGAGAGGCTTAGGACATCCAAGTTCCCTGCCTTGTTAAGATGGTATATAATCCTCGACCACGCCCGAAAGTGACTTCAAGGCTGAGGAACGTGCCTCCCCTTTCGAGTGACAAGGAATAGGAGTAGAAGTTTCGTGTTATTCTTCCTCCTTGTTTGCGTGGACGCTATATATTGATCTGGCTTGTAGAGCTTGTCGTAGAGTTACAAATTAAACTACTACTTTGATTTATAAATAATAGTTATAGCATAGGAAAGTAGGGATTGATCCCACGAGGAAAGATTATGATAATAAGCTAGTTCAATTCTAAATGATTTTACTACTCTAATTTATTATAACTTCTCTTTATATTACTAAAATAAATCAAATTTAATAAGTAAAAATCTGAAAAAATACTTAATATTGCTCATAAATATTCTAAATTTAATTCTGAAAATAAAACAGTAAATAGCTATCCTAAATAATCTGAAAAATAAAAACATAAATAATAACACAATATTAGGCTGAAAATTAAAACAGAAAATAACAAGCAGAAAATTAATATTAAAATTACAAAACATAATCAAACTTAATATTTTGAAATTTTATAACTTTATAACTCCAAAATTATATGTAAAATAATTCAAAAAAATTAAAACAGAAAATTAACACCAAAAAATGAAAATAGAAAATAAAATCTGAAATTAGAGAAAAAATAAACTGCACTAATATAAATATGAAATTAAATAACAAAATTGCCCAGATTTTAGGATATAATTTTCTAGACTTAATAAAACCCTAAGAACATAAAATAAGGATTAAAAACATAATTTTTAGATTTATTAAAATAAAAATCTGCACATATCCAATTCATGAAATAATTCTGAAAAATTATCAAATAATTTCCAAATATTCTGAAATTAAATAGAGGCAGAATAGGACACTATATAAACCCTAAAAGGAACTAAAACATAAAAAAACACAAAAAGAACTATTTTTAACCTCATTTCTAACAAACCAGTAAATAAATGGCAAAACAGAATAGAAATTAAATCTGAAAATTATAACCACACTAAAAATCAAAATCTAATTGATCTAATATTACCAAGACACTCCTAAAATAATACTCTTTTTGGTGAGGTAAATTTATATTAAAACTTGTAAGTTTAAGAATTAAATTGATAAACTAGAAAAATTAACTAAAAAGCAAGGAATAATTATCAACGATACCAAATTTATAAAAAATACATAGCATAATCTATATCCACCATGCAAATTAATATTTATCATCAACATATAAATCAATTTTATCTATGACTTAGACTATAGAAGACACCTATCAGCGGATTTTTTCTTATATTATAGTTTATTTAGGTCTAGCCTTAATATAAACCTTATTAGTTTTGATAACCCTAACACCAACGCAAGAATTTAATCAAACTAGAGTATTAAGTATTAGAAAAATATCATCTAATGCCTCGTAACCAATTTACCAGTAAATTAATTTAATAAAGATCTATAACGATTATCTAATTAAAAGAGATGGGTTTGAGCCATTCATGATCAATTAGGGTGACGCTTATACCTAAAAGACAATAATGTTTACATATTAAAGCCTTTTAAACTATCATATGAATTCATATTAAACTAATTAGCATGCATTCTAATTAATATAACATGAATATCATGAACGATAAATACTAATTGTTATAGAATCATGAATAAAAATCAACTAGATAATAAAGTATAAAACTTGTTTCAAAATAATTAATTTAGCATGGTTTTAAATAGATTATACTAAGTACAAGGGAATTACTCACTCATAGTAAAAAAAATACAATAATTAACCAAAGCTTCCATGTTTAACGTTAAACTAAACAAAAAAGTAAAATAAAATAAAATAAAATAAAAATGAAAAAAATAGCATAGAACACTATTACTTTGGCTGGGAAGTTGATGTTGATGGTGTGATGATAGATGGTGAGACTTGGTAGTATGAGATGTTGTGATGATGATATGCGAAGATGGATTATGATAGATGAGGAGGGTTTGGCGTGAATGTGTGTAGGGTTTTTTAGATGAAAGGTGAGAAGAGGATTGTAGAGAGGGAGAAGCATAGGGTGTTTGTGGTGTAGGCATGGTGTTTTTGAGAGAAGAGGGTGTGAGGTTTTTATAATATTAACTATTAGGGTTTTCTTCTTTAGACTCCTTCTCTTCCAAGTCTTCTAGTTTTTCTTTAATTAGGAGTAATAATTTTGTAACCCTAGCCCAAATAAATTACTATGGAAACAATATTTTCCCATAAATCATTATTTTTGGACCGACTTGATAGCTTAGCGTGTAAAATTCAAACTTCGACGTCTTCTCTTGTCCTCTTTATTTTATTAACGCTTAATCTGAAAAATATACAAAATAAATTAAATTAGACGAAATAATATATATAATATAATCAAAATAATTATTAAAATAATGCATGATTTTTGACTTAACAAATTCCCCCATACTTAGACTTTGGACATCCTCGTGCAAAGAAATTTAGGATGCAACCTAAAAACTGACTCTATTTCTTTCTTATAAAGTTATGCATAAATATGAAATTTAGACTGAGCCTTAGCTTGCTTTAAAAATAGTTTTATTCAAAATTAATTAGTTTTCCTTTCAACAAGTTAATAACTATTAAATATCTAACGATCATCAAAGAGTTTCATTATCAACCTCAAAACATCTCTTTAATAAAGTAACAAGAACAATAATTATCCATCTCTTTTAAGCATACATACACCGATCAAGAGGTCTAAAGAGTTTACAATAGAAAAGTTAAAGTACGGTATGGCTATAGAGACAATTGAACTAGAAAGAATAACTCATTGAAACTGATTCTAAACTTACCTTGTGCTTTTTTTTTTTTCCTTCTTCTTTTGTTTTTTTTCCCCCTTCTAACTCCACTTGCGCACATATTCGAGGCTCATATAGGGTCTTAGAAATTAAACACTCCCTGTCTCACACTCACCCGAGTAGAGGTGCTGGAGCAAACAATTCATTCTTATCATTATATTTATTTTTTTCTTTTTATTGACTGTTAGTTTGGTGCGAGTCATTGATCAACCCAAAAAAAGGCATGGCTCTCCCAATCATGGGTCACTCCATCCATAAGGCTCAACTTGAGACCTAAATTTAAGGAGAAAACGTGCCGAGCCACCGATTCCTACCCATGTTGGTAATCTAATCTTTTTTTTTTTCACTTTCTTTTTAAAGACAAGAAAAGTCACAATTTTGATAAGTTATTCTACTAATTCAATAGTCTAGGAAATGGGCTAGGTCATTTTATTACCTCTGAAGCGGATATAATACATGACCAAATAAGATGAACAATCATGACAGCTACTCATTAAAGAGATATATGAGGATCAACTCAAATTTCTCTGAATGACAGCTAGCATGCTCAGAAGTCTTCACTCATAGAAGAATAACTACAAATAGTTAAGAAATACAAAATTTTTAAGTAAGCAAGCCTAGCATAAACTTATATCATGCATTATTTATAAAAAAAAAATTTCTTTTCTTTTTTTTTTCAAAAATAAATACTACAAGAACTGAATGCAGGATGCACCCCCCCACACTTAATTCATGCATAGTCCCTAATGCATGCAGAACGAAAGAAATAATGAAAATAAAAGTAAAATTAAATGGGTACTTCCCCTTTAAAAAAAAAAAAAAACGTTGGGTTGCCTCCCAACCAGCGCCTTTGTTTACAGTCGTTAGCTCGACGTCATGAAGTTCATGGATCCTTTAGAGTGATTTCTTCAATAAAATTCATAGAGTCTCCATCCCTGAAATGTTTCAACCTATGTCCATTCACTTTGAAAATTTTATTAGTAGATAAGCTTTGAATCTCGATAGCACCATGTAGATAAGTCTTTATTACCTCAAACGGTCTAAGCCATCTTGAATTTAACTTACCAGGAAAGAGTTTCAGTTTTGAATTAAATAACAATACTTTCTCACCTCCCTGAAATTCTTTTCTGACAAGTTTAGCATCACAAAATGCTTTGGCTTTGCCTTTGTAAATGACTGAATTATCATAGGCTTCCAAGCAAATCTCCTCTAATTCCTGTGACTTATATTCTTTTCCTGCTAACTCATAGTCAAGATTACATTGCTTCACAGCCTAATATGACTTATGTTCTATCTCAACAGGAACATGACATGCCTTTCCAAAGACTAACCTATAAGGTGACATACCAATAGGGGTCTTGTATACAGTCCTATAAGCCCAAAGAGCCTCATCTAGCCTAAGACTCTAATCTTTCCTATTTGGCCTAACTACTTTTTCAAGTATGCCCTTAATTTCTTTATTAGAGATTTCAGCTTGGCCATTTATTTGGGGGTGATAACTAGTAGATACTTTATGAGTCACATGATATTTGGCTAACAAGGCACCTAAAGTTCTATTACAAAAATGAGTCCCCCTATCACTGATGATTGCTCTTGGTACTCCATATCTATGCAAAATGAGAGATTTAATATGTTTCACCACAGTTTTAGTATCATCAGCTCTAGTAGCTACACCTTCTACCCATTTGGACACATAATCAACAAGTACAAGAATGTAAGTGTACCCAAAAGAAGGGGGGAAGGGTCCCATGAAATCAATACCCCACACATAAAATTTCACAAACATAAACATTATATAAAGGCATTTGATTCCTTCTTGATAAATTTTCAGTCTTTTGGCATGCTTTACATCTTTTACAACAATCATAAGCATCACGAGAGATAGTAGGCCAATAAAATCCACACTCAAGAACTTTATGTGCTGTTCTTTTGGGTCCAAAATGTCTCCCACTTTCTGAAGAATGACAGAAGGTTAGAATGGAATGAATTTCACTGTCATCAATACAATGCCTTATTATCTGATCACCACAAAATTTCCATAGGTATGGTTCATCCCAAACATAGTATTTAGATTGAGCTCTTATCTTTTCTTTTTCAGCTCTAGACAAGTCAATTGGAAAAGTTGCGGTGACAATGTAGTTCACGATATCAGCATACCAAGGTAATCTACTATTGACAGCATACAAAATCTCATCAGGAAAACAATCACTAAAAGGACCACCCCTTTCCCACGGTTTCAATTTACTAAGATGGTCAGCAACTAAGTTCTTAGCTCCAGGTTTATCTTTAATTTCCAATTGAAATTCTTGCAATAGTAACATCCATCTAATCAATCTGGACTTTGAATCTTTCTTTTCTAGCAGATGTTTAAGAGTAGAATAATCAGAGTAAACAGTGACTTTCACACCCAACAAGTAAGGATGAAACTCTTCAAGAGCAAAAACAATAGCATACATATCCTTTTCTGTAGTGGTGTAGTTACACAGTGTAGAGTCAAGAGTTCTAGAAGCATAGTAAATCACATGAGGTACTTTCCCAACTCTTTGACCTAAAACTGCCCCCACTACCTTATCGCTAGCATCACGCATTAACTCAAAAGGTGAGGCCCAGTTTAGGGGTTGCACAATAGGCGAAGTAGTCAATTTTATCTTTAACTGATCAAAAGCCCTCATACAATCATCATTAAAATCAAATGAAGCATCTTTTGCAAGCAAGGCACATAAAGGAGAAGCAATCTTAGAAAAATCTTTGATAAACCTCATATACAACCCTACATATCCTAAGAATGATCGGACATCCTTGACACACCTAGGATAGGATAAAGACTTAATGATGTCAACTTTTGCTTTATCTACTTCTAATTCCTTCGATGACACTACATGTCCAAGTACTACCCCATGCTCCACCATAAAATGACACTTTTCAAAATTAAGCACTAAATTAATATCAGTGCAATGCCTAAGCACTAATGTGAGATGATGCAAGCACTCATCAAATGAATCACCATGCACAGTAAAATCATCCATGAAAACTTCCATAATCTTGGTGATAAAATCAGAAAAAATACTCATCATGCATCTCTGAAAAGTAGCAGGGGAATTACATAGACCAAAAGGCATACGTCTAAAAGCATAAGTGCCAAAAGGACAGGTAAAAGTTGTCTTTTCCTAATCTCAGAAGCTATCAGGACTTGAATGTAGCCTGAATATCCGTCTAGAAAACAGTAGTGTGACCTACCAGCCAATCTCTCTAACATTTAATCCATAAAAGGCAAGGAGAAATGATCTTTCTTAGTGGCTTTGTTCAATTTTCTATAGTCGATACACACTCTCCAACCGCTTTGAACTCTAGTAGGTACTCGTTCACCTTTCTTGTTCTACACTACAGTTGTCCCTCCCTTTTTAGGAACTACATGTATAGGACTAACCCACTCGGAATCAGCTATGGGGTATATCACTCCAGTATCTAACCACTTAAGAATTTCTTTCTGGACTACCTCCATCATAGGTGGATTAAGTCTCCTCTAAGGATCTCTCTTAGGCTTAGCATCTTTCTCTAATGTGATCTTATGTGAGCATAAAGTAGGGCTAAGTCCCTTGAGGTTTGCTAAAGTCCACCCTATTGCTTTGCTATGTTCTCTAAGCACTTTAACAAGCTTTTCCTCTTGGTCAAGGGTAAGTGCACTAGAGATTATGACAGGCAAAATCTCATTATCCTCTAAATAAGCATACTTTAAATTATTAGGTAAAGGTTTCAATTCCAGTTTAGGGAGTGAAATGCTAGAGGGAAGTAACTCAGCATGATTTTTGAGCAATTCAAGCTTATTAGGTCTATCATGCACTTGTAAGTGGAATAAAAACTCTATCACATCAACTAGATTATCATTAACCTAGTAGGGCACTCTTTAAAACTCAGCATGATCAAGACTCTTAGTAATCACAATAAATAATTCATCTTTATGAGACAAGTCATAAATATCTTAGGATAACTCATCAATAATATCAAGTGCATATACGTAATTCACATTAGCAGGAAATCTTATGGCATCAAAAATATTAAATTTGATCACTTCACCATCAAATTCCATGGTTAATGCTCCTTTATGCACATCAATTTTAGTCCTAACTGTTTTCAAAAATGGCCTACCAAGTATGATAGGAATATCATGATATGTATCACCCATGTTCATCACATAAAAATCAGCAGGAAACACAAGCTCATTAACTTGGACTAAGACATCCTCTAGAACTCCATATGGGTAAGTACTACTCCTATCAGCTACCTGAATCACTATACTAGTTTTCTTTAACTCTCCTAAGTTCAGTTTGTCATAAACAGACCTAGGCATAACATTAATGGAAGCACCCAAGTCAAGCATAGCATTGTCGAAGTAAAGGTTTCCTATTTTACAAGGAATAGAAAACACACCTGGGCCTTTGCACTTAGGGGGAAGTTTCTTTTGGAAAACTACAGATACATTTTTCCCTACACTTATCCTTTCATTACCTACTAACTTTCTTTTAGTAGTACACAATTCTTTTAAGAACTTAGCATAGCGAGGCACCTGTTTAATGGCATCAAGGAGGGGTATGTTGATCTCTACCTTCGTAAATGTCTCTAAGATCTCTTGGTTAGCCTCATTCATCCTAGAAATAGGGCTCCAAAACCTACTAGGAAAGGGTGGTATTGGCTTAAAAGGTTCTCTTTTCTTCTCACCTATTTCCTTAGTAGTTAGATTAGAATCTTTATCTAACTCCGGTTCAGCTTCTTTGACCTCTAACTCAGGCTCTACTTCTCTACTCTTCCTAGGTTCTTTTAGCTCTTTTCCACTCCTAAGCGTCATGGCCCTAACATTCTCCTTGGGGTTAGGGTAAGGTTGAGATGGTAACCTATTTTGCATTTGAGCCTGCAAGTTGCTAGCTATGGTATATGTTGCAGTCTATCTCTTTTGAACCTGCTTAAGAGTTGTCTTCACATTTTGGAACCTATCATCCATCTTCTTAAGGACTTGTTCTAATAGAAACTTGGTCCTATCCTAATTAGAAGGTTGACGAGATGTTTGATCAAAACCAGGTGGGTTGGTTTTAGGGTCATACCTAAGGTTAGGGTGGTCTCTCCATCCTTCATTATAGGTGTTAGAATATGGATCATACCTCCTTTGACCTTGGTTAGAATAGACAGCATTAATATTCCCCTCTTGAAGTGTAGGATATGTATCAGTCGGATGCCCTTCTAGACAACAAATTCTACATATGGCTACTTTTTGTACTCCCCCAGTAACTATCTTATTTAACATAACAGTGATGTGAGATAACTGACTCTCTATAGATGAGTTAGAGCCAATCTCATTAATCCTTTTAATTTGTGACTCCCTAGCACCAAACTGCTGAGTACTCTGGGCCATTAAATTGAATAAATCTTTCGCCTCTACTGGAATCTTATTAACTAGAGCCCCCCACTAGCCGCATCAACCATATTACGATCCATAGGAAGTAACCCTTTATAAAAGTATGAATCAATAACTATTCAGTTATTTGATATTGTGGACAACTAGCACACAGTTTATTAAATCTTTCCCAGTACTCGCAAAAAGTGTCTCCATTCTTTTGTTTGATACCACATATTTCCTTCCTAATTGATCCAATTCGGGATGCTGGAAAAAAATTCTCTAAAAATGATTTATGCAATGTAGTCCATGTAGAGAATAATCCAGCAAGCATGTAATATAACCAATCTTTAGCATTACCAAGCAAAGAAAAAGAAAAGGCTCTCAACCTAATTTGGTCTTCAAAAATCCCCTCAGGCACCATAGCAGAGCATGTAATAATATGGCAGTATGGGTCATCACCAGCTAATCTATGAAATTCGGGTAGCAGATTGATGAATCCAGAGTTCAATTTTAGCGGTTTATCTAATGCAGCATAAATAATGGACAAAGGTTGGGCTTCTAGATTAGGGGCAGTAAGTTCCTAAAGAGTAGGCATTCTTACCTTTTTAGTTTTAAAACTTACAAGTTTAGGATCACCTTCTTCGTTTTTAGCTTCCAACGTTTGCTCCTTGTCCTCTTCAATCTCGTTACCACTCCTTGATTTCATAAATTAAAGGCAACTACAAAAATAAAATACTAGAGTTAAAACAAAACAATAAAAGTAGTAAAATTAAATAGAAGTAAATTAACAATTTTATTTTCTTTCCCCGGCAACGGCACCAAAATTTATAGAGCTTGTCATAGAGTTAAAAATTAAACCACTACTTTGATTTATAAATAATATTTGCAGTATAGGAAAGTAGAGATCGATCCCATGAGGAAAGATTAATAAGTTAGTTTGATTCTAAATGATTTTACTACTCTAATTTATTATAACTTCTCTTTATATTACTAAAATAAATCAAATTTAATAAGTAAAAATCTAGAAAAATATTTAATATTGCTCTTAAATATTCTAAATTTAATTCTAGAAATAAAACAATAAATAGCTATCCTAAATAATCTGAAAAATAAAAACAGAAATAATAACATAATATTAGGCTGAAAATTAAAACAGAAAATAACAAGTAGAAAATTAATATTAAAAATTACAGAAAGTAATCCAAATTAATATTCTACAAGTTTATAACTTTATAACTCCAAAATTATATGTAAAATAATTCAGAAAAATTAAAACAGAAAATTAACTCCAGAAAATGAAAACATAAAATAAAATCTGAAATTAGAGAAAAAAAATAAACTGCACTAATATAAATATGAAATTGAACAACCAAATTGCCCAAATTTTAGGATATAATTTTCTAGACTTAATAAAACCCTAAGAACATAAAATAAAAATTAAAAATGTAATTTTTAGATTTATTAAAATAAAAACATGCACATATCCAATTCACGAAATAATTCTGAAAAATTATCAAATAATTTCCAACTATTCCGAAATTAAATAGAGACAGAATAGGACACTATATAAGCCAAAAATAAACTAAAACATAAAAAAACATAAAAGGAACTATTTTAAACCTAATTTCTAACAAACCGGTAAATAAATGGCAAAAAAGAATAGAAATTAAATCTGAAAATTATAACCACACTAAAAATCAAAATCTAACTGATCTAATATTAACAAGACACTCCTAAAATAGTACTATTTTTGAAGGGGGGTAAACAAAATTTATATTAAGGCTTATAATTTTAAGAATTAAATTGACAAACTAGAAAAATTAACTAAGAAAAGGAATAATTATCAATGATACCAAATTTATGAAAAATACTTAGCATAATCTATATTCACCATGAAAGTTAATATTTATATCAACACACAAATTGATTTTATTCATGAGTTAGACTGTAGAAGACACCTACCAGCGGATCTTCCCTATTTTTCCTTATATTATAGTTTATTTAGGTCCACCCCTAATATAAACCCTACTAGTTTTGATAATCCTAATACCATCGCAAGAATTTAATCAAACTAGAGTATTAAGTATTAGAAAAATATCATCTAACGTCTTGTAACCAATTTACCAGCAAATTAATTTAACAAAGATCTATAACGATTATCTAATTAAAAGAGATGAGTTTGAGCCATTCATGATTAATTAGGATAATACTTAAGCCTAAAAGACAATAGCGTTTACGTATTAAAGCCTTTTAAACTATCATATGAATTCGTATTAAACTCATTAGCATGCATTCTAATTAATATAACACGAATATCATAAACGATAAATACTAATCGTTATGGAATCATGAATAAAAATCAACTAGACAATAAAGCATAAAACTTATTTCAAAATAATTAATTTAGCATGGTTTCAAATAGATTATACTAAGTACAAGGGAATTACTCACTCATATTAAAAATAAAATCACAATAATTAATCAAAACTTCCATGTTTAACCTTAAACTAAACAAAAAAGTAAAATAAAATAAAAATGCAAAAAATAGCATAGGCACGATTACTTTAGTTGTGAAGTTGATGTTGATGGTGTGGTGATGAATGGTGAGGCTTGGTGGTGTGAGATGTTGTGATGATGATATGTGAAGATGGATTATGACAGATTGAGGAGGGTTTGGCGTGATTGTGTGTCGGGTTTTTTAGATGAAAGGTGAGAAGAGGATTGTAGAGAGGGAGAGGCGTGGGGTGTTTGTGGTGTAGGCATGGTGTTTTTGAGAGAAGAGGGTGTGAGGTTTTTATAATATTAGCTGCTAGAGTTTTCTTCTTTAGACCCCTTCTTTTCCAATTCTTCTATTTCTCTTCAATTAGGAGTAATAATTTTGTAACCCTAACCCAAATAAATTATTATGGAAACAATATTTTTCTATAAATCATTATTTTTGGATGACTTGATAGTTTAGCGTGTAAAATCCAAACTTCAACGTCTTCTCTTCTTCTCTTTATTTTAGTAACGCTTAACTTGAAAAATATATAAAATAAAGTAAATTAGATGAAATAATATGTATAATATAATCAAAATAATTATTAAAATAATGCATGATTTTTGACTTAACATGGCTGGTGTAATAAAAGATCCTTTCCGTACGGCTCGCCTCTTTCTTTGTACCGTTTGTTTATTTATATGTGTGGACTGACGCGATAGCGCTCGGTTTCGAAGCCTACTCAAGCTCGTGGTCGGCCATAATGCCGGGTGCGGGGGACTGTAGTACCTATCGGGACCCCTAGCCTAGTGGCCGTCCACTGGCCGTACCGAGAGGCCTCTAGTCCCCAGTAAGGCTAGAAGTATGCGCCGTGCTCTAGGGCCACTAGCCCCCATTGGGGCTAAGAGTGTAGCAACTGATCATAAGGTTGTGCTCGAGGACCCTTAGCTTCCATTGGGGCTAAGCGCATAGCGATCGGCCATAGGGCCCTGCTTTAGGACCCTTAGCCCCCACTAAGGCTAAGCGTATAGCGATCGGTCATAGGGCCGTGCTTTAGGACCCTTAGCCCCTATTGGGGCTAAGAGTGTAGCGATCGGCCGTGGGGCTGTGTTCAGAGACCCTTAGCCCCCACTGAGGCTAAGAGTGCAGCGAGTAGCCGTAGGGCCTTGCTCAAAGACCCTTAGCCTCCACTGGGGCTAAGAGTGTAGCGACCGGCCGTAGGGCCATGCTTTCGAAGGTCTATTCTCCCCAAAGTCTAGGGTTTCTTGTTCGTGTGGAGGTGATAACGGGGTGCCACGTGGCACTAGTTGGGATGGGTTGCGCCTTTTGGGTGTCTCAGGAGGAGCGTCTTCTCTCTTCGCTCTATATAAGGGTTTAGACTCAGTAAAAAAGATCATTCACATCGCATACTTGAGCTGTCTAGAGAGAGAAATGATTTCTAGAGAGAGAAGCTTTACCCTCTTTCCTCACACTTCATTCAAACTCACTGTAGCGTCTCTTCTTCCTTTGAATCTTCATCTTCCGTAGGTACGCCCTTGCACCCGCTTCAAGCAATTGTTTGTTGTACTTTGTATAATTATGTCTTTGTCTTGCTCATCAAGTGGGGACGTTCCTTAAGGATTACCCGGCTCCCAGGTGGAAGGCCGCCACCCGCAGTTCCCAAACCTCCTGGCCCTTATTAATGGTCGAGTGGTTACGGGCATGGCCCCAAAAAATCAATGTAGGGAACCCAAAAAGATCCCCTATGCGGTACCCCTTTTTGAACCCGGTACTCCCTCGTGGTCTAGCTGCGAGTATTCATCAACCTCTAGTATTCTCAGTCCTAAGGGGGAGGTGTCATACCCTTGGGAAACCACTATAGCTGACGTTATGAATGATTTTCAGGTACGAGGAATGGCCAAGACAAAGTCCACCCCCCGCATCAGGAGTCCAGATGAGTTGCTGGCCGAGGCCACCCAAGGTAACCCTTGCTCTGCCCCAAATTCTCCAAAGCCGGTGGCCGAGGTGGCCTCTACTAGCACAAGCTCTTCCTCAGGGAAACATCTTCTTCGGCCTTGGATTGGTCGTCAAGATGTTCGTCCTCAAAGAAAGCATCAACAAGCTCGTCTAATGAAGGGCCTTCCACCCTGGGAAGGTCAGTTCTTAAAAAGAGGGGCCGGTCTACTATAAGGGTTAGTCCCAGAAATCGTGACAGAAGGGTATACTTTTGTAATCCCCGACGCGAATACAACCATAGAACGAGCCGCCCGCCAAATGTGTAGTAGTTTACAGCGCAACTCTTAACTACGGTCTCAGGTTCCCTCTTCCCTGGATAATCGAAGAGATTTTGAGCAAGCACGAGCTAGCACCTGCGCAGGTTGTGCCTACATCATGGCACAACATTTACTCCTTTATCGCGACTTGTGAACTGCACGACTTCACCTGTACGACACGAGCGTTTAGTCTGGTACATACCGTCCAGAGGGCTCCCAAGGAGACTGAGGACTTGGGATGGTATTGTTTCAATAACAGGTCGGGCTTTATGACGGCCGTCGAGAAGAAGTCAAAGGTGAAGTATTGAAAATATGACTTCCTCTTTGTTCGCCGGGAGTCAGGTCAGGGAAATGTTCCTGATTGGAACGAGGGTAAGTCAGTTAGGACCCCTTTGGGGAACCCACGGCCGAAGAGAGAAATACGGCCCGCTACTTCCAATTCTTCATACGGGAGGACGATAAGCCCCGACCCATCCTGAAATTTATGGCTCAGGCAATAGAATAAGTGAAGGGCCCTGAGAGGAGGAAGAGCAAGTTTAGTGATAGAGAACCTTTGAGACTGGGGACGCCACTCCTAAGTAAGTGGCATCCGAAGCCGAACATCGTCAGGAAGAGGAGAGACAGCACCTTGTGAACCACCAAGCCAAGAAGGTATACGCTAGCACCTTGTTTGCCCCCCTCATTGTGACCCCTTGTTTGGGGCAAACTGATAAGTTATTTTGGCTGCAGGTGCCTCCTCTAGTACCGCGTGGGAAGAAGCCCGCAATCAGCTTACTGGTTCGCAAGCGCCAGCGAACCGAGGGCCGACCTGATGAGACCACAGCGTTTGCCCCTACCCATGCTGGGGACGCTAGAGCCGACCAGCATATCCCTCCTCGGCACTCTGGAATCCAGTCAGCTAGAGACCGCACCCCCGGTCCCTGAGAGTAAACCGCCCTCCGAAGACCGCGGGGACTACTTCTCAGGCCGTCGGTGGCCCTCCCATAAGCGCCCAGCGGCCGTCCACCAGCTTTATCAAGGCTGACCCCGTGGCCAAGTTTTCACTCATCCAGGACTTAATTAAGTCTTGGGACTTGGCAGCTTCGGGCACCTCGGACCCCCCCAAGATCACCGAGGAGCAGATGACAATGGCCGAAGCGTTCGCTCGAGGGGTAAGAGCCGCGACGGAGTACCGAAGGCCGGAGCGGCTGGTGACCCGGTACCAGCGGCGCTGGGAAAAGCTGAAGGTGGAACAAGATGCCCGAGAGGTCGAGAAAAAAAACCTGCAGTGCCAGCTGGAGGAGGCGTTTCAAAGGCCAAGGCTGAGGCGACCGCGAGGGCTGAGAGGGAGGCCCAAGCCAGGGAGCAAGGCTATCAGCAGGTCCGTGCAGAAACTTTAGGGTATTTGCACAAGGTCTTGGTGACTCTGGCCCAAGAATTTTAGGAGGACAGCTACTTCGAGGCCTACCTTCCCTACATCGATGAGCGCCAATGGGCCGAGGATAAGGGTCGAGACCGCGAGGAGGTGGAGTTTATTCCTCCTTCCGGTGAGGGTCATGGTGCAGGGGATGAGGCGACTAACGCTTTGGATGCTGATGCCGGGACTCCTAAAGATGAGGGTCGTGAGGACAGTGGAGAGCCTGATATGTAACCCCTCTCTTTTTTCTTGTTCTTCATTCCCTTTTTTAGGGCTGTATTCGCACCTTATTAATGAAAATGTTCATTTCTGATAGCCATGCTCCTTTCATTGATCATTCTTCTATTACATGTTTGTTCTTTCATTGTAGCTTGTGTTTTCGTTCTACTTATGCCGTAGTGTAGTCGCCCCCAAGTGAAAGAAGAAGTGATGCGTCATTTGGCTGAGGAATATGCAATTTGTATAGCGACTGGCCGTAAGGCCGTGCTGAGAGACCCTTACCCCCCACTGGGGCTAAGCGTGTAGCAACCGGCCGTAGGGCGGTGCTTAGAGTCCCTTAGCCCCCACTGGGGCTAAGAGTATAGCGACCGATCGTTAGGCCGTACTCAGAGACCCTTAGCCCCCACTAGGGCTGCCCTTAGCCCCCACTGGGGCTAAGCGTGTAGAAGACCGGCCGTTAGGCCGTGCTCAGAGACCCTTAGCCCCCACTGGGGCTAAGCGTGTAGTGATCTGCCGTGGGGCCGTGCTCAGAGTCCCTTAGCCCCCCCTGGGGCTAAGATTTCACCGATCGGCCACTAGGCCGTGCTCAGAGACCCTTAGCCCCCACTGGGGCTAAGAGTGTAGCGACCGACCGTGGGGCCATGCTCAAAGAGAGGGAGGATTGCATATAAGTGCAAAAGCGGCCGCTGTAGGCTTCTGTTTTTATTTCTTGCAATCAATGAATACATTATCATTGGATGTAAACAAAAGCATGACCCTAACTGTAGTACTTCCTCAAGTTGCTGCTATGCCAGGTTCGTGGTATAAGAGAGTCGCTAATGGTCTCGAGGCAATACGTTCCGGGGCGGATTTGGGCAGCAACTCTATATGGGCCTTCCCAATTGGTGGTGAGTTTCCTATGTTCCTCTGCGCGAGCTTCGGCTTCCATACGATGGAGAACCAGGTTGCCTGCCTAAATTGGCTGTAATCGCATTGTGCGGTCGTGAAGACGTGCGATGCGGAGCTTATAGAGGGCTTCCCGAAGAATAGCATCACCGCGGATAGAGGGGAGGAGGTCCAGAGCCTCTCGAAGCACTGCATTGTTCAGCTCTTCTTGAAAAGTTATCAACCAATGAGTGTGGAGAGCGACTTCCACAGGTAGGATAGCCTCGAACCCGTAAGCTAACATGAAGGGAGTCTCGCAAGTAGCGGTTTTCTCAGTGGTGCAGAGGGACCATAGGATATTGTGTAGTTCGTCCGCCACTTTCCCTTAGCATTGTCAAGTTTCTTCTGCAGGCCATGGAGAATGGACTTATCAGCCACTTCGGCTTGGCGGTTGGTTTGGGGGTGAGCAACGGCGGTGAATCGGACTGGGCAGCCCAAGTTGCTGAGATAGTCGGTGAGCCTATTGGTATCGAACTGCCTGCCGTTATCAAAGATGATGGCACAGGCGATGTCAAAGCGAGTGGTGATGTTCAGCAAAATGAACCTTCGTACTTCGGCGGTGGTTATGGAGGCGACTGCCTCGGCCTCTATCCACTTGGTGAAGTAGTCCACCGTTACAAAGAGATACTTATGCTACCCCGTAGCATTAGAGAAAGGGCCGAGGATATCCACTCCCCAAGTGGCGAACGGTAGGGGACTGACGATCAGCGTCATGGGAGTGGAGGGCACCTGTTGGATGGGGGTGAATTTTTGGCACTTGTCATAGGTCCGCACTAGTGTCATGGCATCCTCCCGCAAACTGCGCCAGTAGTAGCCGGTTTGAATGCCCGTTACAGCTAGGGCGCGGCCTCCAACATGTGTACTGTAAATGCCTTTGTGCAACTCTTCCAGTATCTTTCTCCCTTGCTCCGGGGTCAGGTAAGTAAGAGGGGCCGAGCGAAGGGCCTCTTGTATAGGATCCCCTCATATAGGATGAACCAGTTCGACCTCTTCACTCTATCTGCTTCTTTTGTTTCCGCGGGAAGGGTAGCATCAGTAAGGTACGCGCGGATGGGATCCATCCATGTCGAGCTTTTGTCTAACCACAACACTTCATGTGGATCTATGCTTCTTTCTGTCAAGGTCTTCCACTGAATGTTTTTGGGTTTCCCATCATTCGAGGAACTTGCTAGTTTAGACAGTGCATTAGCCTGTTAGTTCTACGAGCGAGGGATATGCGTGATTGCAAAGTGTTTTAGTAGCTTAGTTGCCTCTTGTGCCCACTGGACATATTTTACAATGGTGTCGTTCTTAGCTTCATATGCACCATTGAGCTGACTGACGACTGGCTGGAAGTAAGAAAATGCTTGGACCGAGTCCGCCCCGGTAGTGTAGCACAGTTCTATTCTTGTGATGAGGGCTTCGTACTCTGCTTCATTGTTGGACGCTTTAAACATGAACTTCAAAGCGTGTTCGTGCCATACTTCGGCGAGATTTTCAATGATGAGGCCGGCCCGACTCCCGTCCTTGGTGGACGAGCCATCGACGTACAGGTTCCAAGACGTGGGTACAACTCACCTTCTTCTACTGGTGTGTTGTTCTCAGCCAGAAAGTCAGCTAGTGCATGGGCTTTGATGGCCCGTCGTGGTTCAAAGACCAAGTCGTATTATGACAATTCGACGGCCCACTTTAAGAGTCGTCCTGAGGCATCTAACCTCTGAAGGACATTCTTCAGGGATTGGTCGGTTAGAATTAGGATCTTGTGAGCCTCAAAATAGGGCCTTAGCTTCCGACTGGCCATCACCAGGGCATAAGCAAACTTCTCTATAAGAGGGTAGTTTACTTCCGCCCCTACTAAGGCATGACTCACATAGTAAATAGGGACTTGCTCCTTCGCCCTCTCCACCACAAGGATTGCGCTAACCGCATGCTTTGAAACGGCTAGGTAGAGGACTAGTGTTTCTCCCACAAGGGGGCTGGCAATTTTGGGAAGCTGAGCCAGGTACGTCTTTAACGCTTCGAAAGCTTTGTCGGCCTACTAGTCCCCAATAAAGTTTGCTCGCTATCGTAAGACGTGGAAGAACGGTTGGTACTTGTCTGCAGAGCGAGAAATGAATCGGCCTAAGACAGCTATGCAACCGGTTAGGCATTGCACTTCCCTTACATTCCACGACGGTTTCATGTCGAGCACGGCTCGGATCTTATCTGGATTAGCTTCAATCCTGTGACTGCTGATCATGAACCCCTGAAATTTATCCGACTGTACTCCAAACACACATTTCTTGGGGTTAAGCTTTATGCTGCAGGCCCATAGTACGTCGAACGCCTTCCTCAAATCGTGGCTGTGGTCAACATTGGTCTTTCTTTTTACTATTATGTCATCAACGTAGACCTCCATAGTTTTGCTAATGAGGGGCTCGAACAATTTGTTAACGGGGCACTGATAGGTGGCTCCTGCATTCTTCAGACCGAAAGGCATCATCTTATAACAATGTAGGCCACGGTCCGTGATGAACGCAGTCTTTTCTTGATCGTCCAAGCAGAGGGGTATTTGGTGATGCCCTGAGAAAGTGTCCATGAAACTCAATAAGGCATGCCCAACCGTGGCGTTCACTAACTTGTCAATCTTTGACAGTGGGTAGCTATCCTTTGGGCAAGCCTTGTTTAAATCCGTGAAGTCCACATACATTCTCCACGTCCCATTGGGTTTCTTTACTAACACCACATTTGAGATCCACTCGGGGTATTGGCATTCTCGAATGAACCCGGCCTCTAACAACTTCTGTACTTCAGTATTAGCCGCGGCTGCTCTCTCTAGGCCCATGTAACACTTCTTCTGGACGACCGGCCTATGGAAGGGGTCCACATTCAGCCGATGCTCCATAACGGTTAGGGCAATGCCAGGCATTTCCTTAGGTCCAAAGGCAAAGACATCTCTATACTTCTGTAGGAGTGAGAGCAATGATTGCCAATCGAGGGCTATCATATCTCGGCCTAGCTGAACCATGCGCTCAGGCCGTTCCTCTTCAAGTGGAACTTGTTCCATGTGATTCGCGGCCTCCGGCTGTGGCTGTGAGGGTTTGGGCGAGGTTAAGGTGTGGATGACCAAAGTTTCGGGGACAACGGGAGGTGGTCCGGCCCTGGCACGCTTCCCCGCCTGGGATGGTCCATCAGGCCCGTGATCCTTTACTCGTTCGACCAGAGGTCGAATGCTTACCAAGTAACAATCCCGGGCCGTCCGTTGGTCCCCATGCATTTCACTCACTCTTCCGTCATCAGCCTCAAATTGGAGTTGGAGGAGGTATGGGGCGATGACGACCTGCACCCTGTGAAGGGTTGGGCGTCCTAGAATCACATCGCAGGCCGTGGGCACGTCGACGACCAAGAAGTCGACCTCCAGGTTCCTGGCGTTTAGCTTATCACCAAAGCGTATGGGGAGGTGAATCATACCAGCGGGATTCACCTCCTGTTCTCCGAAACCTAGGATGGGGTGCACCAAGGGGACGATGTCACGTCCTGGGTGTGTTAGCGTCTTTAAGCAATCCCAAGTGATGATGTCAACGGAGCTTCCTGTATCAACCAAAATCCTCCATACAATTGCGCTAGCTATTTTTATCTCAACCACCAAGAGGTCATTGTGTGGAGAAGCGAAGCGCAGGGCTTCCTTTCCACCGAACACCATGGTGGGCACCGTTACGCGGGGCCCCTGCTCGATCATGAGTACCTGCCATGCGCCTCTGAGCCGAGCTTTCCAAGTTGATCGGGTTATACCCTCTGCGTAGCCTCCAGCAATAGTGGCCACGATTTCTGTTGAACACTCTTTATCCCGCGGCTGGGGCTGTGCGGGCTTTTATTCTCTGCGAAGGAAATGTGTACCTCTCTTCAAAATCGATCGATCTGACCCTTGTCTGCCAATTCATAAAGAGCTTTCTTCAGTTTACGGCACTCAGTGGTGGTGTGCCCACTCTGTTCATGAAACTCGCAGTATTTCCGGGCATTCTGTGGCTTCGGGGGCGCGGTCATTGGTGGCAGTTTTCGGAACATGGGATGTCCCCTAAACTCCATGAAGATGCTTCTGGCGTCAGTGATGAACCGGGGGTCGATTGCCTCGAGTTGTGGCCTCCTGTCTCGGGGGCTGGGATTTCTGCCACCGTGATTAAAATTCTTATGTCCAGGGATTCTAGCCTTCTTTGGGGCGTCGGAGTTATCCGCACAGATCTCTGTGGCGCGAATGAAGTCTACGGCCTTTCTCAAGGCCTCGGCCAACGTGATCTCCTTTTGCTCCGCTAAGGAAAACTTGAAACGCCCGCTTTTGAGGCTGTTTAGGAAGGAGGTATACGCCATCCCATCTTCCACGTCTGGAATCAACACTGCCTCCTGATGGAATCACTTGACGAATTCGACGAGGGACTCCTGTGGCCCCTGCTTGATTTTAGACAGGTGGATGCTAGTCCTCCTGTCCTTTCGACTTGCGATAAATTAGCTGATAAATTTATCGGATAGATCTTGGAAACAAGTGACGGTTCCCGAGGGTAGACCGTTAAACCACGATTGTGCTACCCCTTTCAAGGTGGCGGGAAAATAGCGGCAATATGTAGCATCGTCCACATTGAATATACATCTGCGCCTTATAGACCCCTAGATGTTCTTTGGGGTCTGTTGTTCCATCATAAAGGTCTACAGTGGGCATCTTGACCTTTCCGTAGCACGGAGTATTGATGATTTTTGCGCTAAACGGGGTGGAGAAAGGGAGAGCTGCTGGTCGAGCGACGGTTCCCGAAACCTTGATGGGAGTTTCAGGATGGTATCCGACTTCGACAACAGAGGGACTCCTCCTATCTCGGCCGTGCCTCGAAGTTCCTGCCGGAGGCCGATCGCCTCTGTGCGGTTCTGCGTGCGGACCCCCCGAGAGGAGGATTTCGGGTACAGTCACGGCGGGAACGGCGCTCCGAGGTAGGTCGCCGCTTGCTCGAGACCTCCCCTCGAGGCTTGAAAGTATGCTCTTGTTCTTCAAGTCAGGCGGTTCGCCTGGAGTGAGTCGCATAGGGAGTGGAGGCAGTGATAGACTTGGCCGTCTGCCCCTGGATGGAACGGCCGCTTGGCCTGGCTGCCGCGTGTCGATCATGATGCTCTGTATAGGGCCGACCACTTCGGTTCGACCGAGATGCCTCCCGCTCCTGCTCCGTATAACAGGGGGACGGTACGCGCTCCTACCGATGGGAAGGCTCGTATCCAGTCGTGGGTACGTAGTCAAAATGAGGAAGTGACCTTGCCGAGTTCGTAGCTTCCATAGCCTTTTTAACCTGCTCTGAGAGCTGACATGTGATGGTGTCTGTCATGACGGACATGAGATTTTTCAGGGGATTTGCCTGCGAACTCTCTGAGACATCCTGCACCTCGGGAGGTGCAGAGGTGTTAACCACAGGGGCCTTGTCCTTGCGAATCCGTGCCCGTGTAGCGTCACTTACAACTATCGTTACCACTCTTTCCTCACAGACGGCGCCAATCTGATTCCGAAGATTCTCTTTGGATGCTCTTGAGGGTGACGTGGGACGAAAGAACATGTTTATTTGACGACACGTAAGCAACACCTGACGTCCTTCTTCTCCAAGGTCCGACATGCAAAAAGGCACCCCTGGGTTGTTGATCGGGGAAAGCCTCTCCGACGGTCAAGTCAGTCAACAGGTCAAGGTGTAACACCCCCACTACCTATTAGGGATGTTACACCACTAGGATCCCCCGAGGGAGACCCCTAAGGCTCTTCTTCTATTGATTTCCTTTAAGAATCTACCTAACTCTAATTGAGTTGGGGATTCCTGGAACGAAACAGGCAGAGTTCCGTCTGTATTTATAACATTTCCAATGTTTTCATTACAACTTTAGGGTACCTATGACATTTTAACCAAAATTCAAAGTAAACTGGAAGTTGCCAGCAAGTCACACACTCGCGGTTGAGGCTTAGGCCTCTACAACACTATTTACAATAAATTTACATAAGTTTACACAACCAGAGCCTCTACATGCCCAATTCATGCACTTCCTTAGCCAAAACGTTGCTTCAGGTAGCTTCATACAACGCATCACAGGTACACTTGCAGGAGTAACTAGCAATTCCCAGGAGGCAGACAGGTTCTTCCATTCATTCACCACCTGGGGGAGGGAAAAAGGGGAAAGGAAATGGAGTGAGCCACCACATGCTCAGTGAGTGTTCCTCCACTCCTTAAAACAAAACCTTTACAGATAATACTACTCGTATTAATCACATATCAAGCATTTCTATAATACCAATCATTATATTAAGCTATATATAGCATATACATGGGCTATTCACATGCCAAACCTTCATTCATTCAATCATTCGAGAATTACGTTCCCATTCATAGGTGTTAGACCCGTTAGGCTATTCACATGTTAAACATACATTTATAGAACCTTTAATACTTTGGAAACCTTCTCATTCGACGCATGCAGGTTGAAGCAAATAAACTCAAGGTAGGGAGAAGGGAAGGCTACATTCAAACATGCTTGAAGGTCATTTCATTACTCATTCGTTGAACGCTTTCTTTCTTTCATTGAAAACGTTTTCTTAACCTTCAAAGGAAGTTTCATTTCGTATTAGTCGTGTAACGATCCTTATAAACTTTTCATACATCATTCCATATAGCCTTTTGGGCCCATAAAAAAAAAGAACTTCCTTTCCTTTTTAATCGTTTAAAATGGCAAAGGCCAATTGCTTTTCTTAACTTAGTACGAAAATACTTCTGGCATAAGATCATTCAGGTGCTGATTGGGTGAGATCTATTCTCAACCCCATAGTGAGACCTATCGCTCACACTTAAGCTCTTACTCCCGGGATGGCTACATCTAACATATCGGACCATTACATTAACCCTCGTCAGGGCCTCAAGGGTTTCCGAACCTTCTCCTGGATTAACATCGTTCATTTCATATTGTCCGAAGCACATTATCTTAGCCACTTTAAAGCGTATGGGCCATAACGGCTAATAATTTTATTGTGTCTTTTGGTAAAATCGTTTAACATGTAACTCACACCATTCTAAAACGTTTTAGGGATTTCTCCCAAACATTGTTTGAGTAGCTAAAGTAGGCCATTGCTCGCTACTAGACACGACTATTATTTATTTAAAACACGTGAAAAGTCCTTTGCCAAAACATCACCTTTGCACACACATGCTATATTTTAAACATATAAGGGAAAGGGGATACACATATCACATTTAACCACTTCGTAGTCATTTCAACACAATGAGCCATCCATGGCCTCGCAATCCACACGATTGCGGTCAATTCACAACCCAAACTCCCTCCTCACAAGCACCGTACCATAAGGACCTCGAACCACTCATAGTTCTTCCTCAAACCATCCAACTACCATCTCGGTTTTATATTTTACTAATCCTATCATATTCTCAAGCTAGCTTAAAAGAAGATAAGGTTTAGGTACTCACCTGGTAAGCATCACTACTCAGCGGTGGGTTATAGCAAGCATATACACATCATTATATTCACATATAAACCATAACACCTCATTTAACAATGAGCAGGCCATTACGGGGTAGCTAAGCATGCAAGCATACGAACACATACATACCATCATATTCATGTATAAACCATAGCACTTTATCTAGCAAGTCAAACACGATTGGGTTTTAAACATTTATTATTTATTTCGGAGTTAGTGAGCCGTTATGGGGTAGTTAAGCGCATAAGTGACCATAGAGTGGCTAAACATTCATATATGTCAATTTTGAACTCGTACGATGCAATTCAAAGTTCACAAATGGTCATGGAGCGACTAAACATTCATATGCATTGATTTTACACACGTACGATTCAGTTCGAAGTTAGTTTCTAGGCATGATTCGATTTAAAGCTTTAAGTTTGAATTATGTAGTTAAGTTCGAACCTCAGCTAAACTTATATTGATTCATTTCGATGCTAAACATATATCGATTCGAATCGAAGCTAAGCATACATAATTCATTTCGAATTAATATTTCAGGCATAATTTATATATATTGATTAGAATCGAAGTTAAGCATACATAATTCATTTCGAATTAATATTTCAGGCATAATTTACATATATTGATTCGAATCGAAGTTAAGCATACATAATTTATTTCGAATTAATATTTCATGCATAATCTACGTCAATTAATTCGAATTGAAGCTAAACATATATAAACCACTATGAATTAACATTTCAGGTATAATTTACGTCAATTGATTCGAATGGAAGCTAAACATATGTAAATCACTTCGAATTAACATTTCAAGCATAATTCACCTAAATTGATTCGAATCGACGCTAAACGTATATAATTTGTTTTGAATTAACATTTCATGCATAATTCATCTAAATTGATTCGAATCGAAGCTAAACTTATATAAATCAGTTCGAAATTAAATCTCATGCATGAACTAACAAAATTGATCCACTTCGAAGCTAAGCATGTATGTTTCATCTCAGAATCCAATCTCAGGCAACACATTCTAATAAATTTGGGTACGCTAGTCTAACATGCAACATCGATTCCACTAAAAAGTTTGCGAAATTAGTATTAACTTAGGAGGAGAGAAACACTTACTTGAAATCGCTTAATAACCCACTTAATTGGCAGCAATTCACGCCCCAAATCTCCTTGAACTTGACCCGACCCAAAATCCGAAACCCTAGCTTCGACTTAGTGGCAATTTAAGCTGATTTTGACCAGAATTCAACTCCCAATTTATAGAGGAGGTAGTGAGGGTCGTGGGTTACCGGATTCCGGCACGTGGGTGGCGGTTTTCGGGGGTTAAACGCGTGGTTTTTGGGCTGGGAGAAGTGGATGGCAGTGTGTGGTGGTTGTGGCGGTGGAGGACGCGTGCTGGGGGCACCGGTGGTCCCTTTCTCTCGCCGGCGACAAGTGGCGGTCAGCAGTGGACGCCAGACGGCGCCGGTGGCCCAGAGAGAGAGGGAGAGCAGCGAGTGGGCTAGAGAGAGAGAGTGAAGGTGTCGGGTGTGCCTTCGGGTCTCAGAGACCCGACTCCCCCCCCCTTTTTGTTCTAATTTTTCCCCTTTGTTTGGCTCAACTAACATCATTCAACTAAATTCTGGTCCCATACTCGTTAATGGGTAGGCTAAACTCGAGTTGAAAGACCTACAACTAACATTTCAGTTTAAACTCTGGGAATCAACCAAGTAAAACGAAACACGATTTTAAAAACTCGATTTAGCGTTGATTCGATAATTTTATAAATAAGTAATGTCAATAATAACATTAATCAAATAATCGTTCTTTTTAATGAAATTAATCGTTAAAAACTCACACAGTCGACTTAATATCTTTGTCGAATCATAATTCAAACGCAACTGGTAAATTCAGCAACTGAAACAGTTAGTCAGCAATAGAATGGCCCTTACACAAGGTCAAAGTAGAGAGGGAGAATATAACGTAAAAGCAATAGAGGGACAAACTGCCAACCCATTTCCCGAGGTAGTTAGCTGACCATTTATAGTTTCTTTGACAAGGGGTAGAATAGTAATCTTGCCTGGGCTACTCCGTATGGGCCGCTGGTCTGGCCAAGAAGGGTCCTGGGTAGACCCCAGGGTCCGATTCAGGGCCCATTTTCTAGAGTGTGGGCCTGATCTACGGTTAATTGGGATGAGCCCAATTGATGAAATCTTATTTTTCCAATCAATAAAGATCCTGATAATAAAAGATTTTGATTTCCAAAGTTGTGTACAACTGTAATTTCAAATCCCATGGCATTAATTTTCAATAATAATTGCATCTATTAAAAAAATCAATTATTATAATGGTTATAAAATTTGATACTATACTTATGGTTTTTGAATAAAAATTAATTTATTTATCATAAGGAGAATTATCAAATTTCTTGATTAAAGAACAAAAAACTCACAATTTAAAGTAAAAATAGTTATATATAAATCTCATTCGTCGCAGAGCACCTCAATGCTAATTGAGGCTCCGTTCTGAAAATTGGATTTTTTTTTTTGTTTTTTTGAAATGGCAAAAAGAGAAAACGAGAAATGGGTATAAATACGGCATCCTGAATTCAATTTCAGATTTCAGAAGTCAAGAGAATGGAGGGAAAGCGTTCAAGTCCTAAACCCAGCGATCTGCTTCAGAGAATCAGAGGTAAAATTCTATGAAACAATCGAAATGGAGACCAAGAATTCACCCAATCGAAACCCTAGAAATCACTCAATGCATTTCAATTCTTACTTATACTCGCCTAAATTCTCTCTACTCTTTTGGTTTCCGAATGCTGTGTAGATTTTACTCGTTTGATCCTCGTTGATCTTTGCAATGGCCGATCGCCAGTCGTCTTGATCAACAAGTTCAGAAATTACTGCACAAATTCAGCCCAAAACTGGTTTCAATCCTTCTTTCATCTTGCAATTTTGATCGCTTTAGGTTTTGATTCAGACGACTATGAGAGTACATCGAGAATTTCGTGTTTTTTCATGGATTTATTAGCTTAGCGGTGCTATATTTTGTATTCGACATTGCACTTATGTTCGTTGTGCTTAACTTTATAAAGATTAAAGCTGTTCTGTGTCTATTTACTTAGGTAACTTAAGTACTAGTCCACGATGCTTTTTGGGTAAGACTATCTTCGTTTTACAACTCTTGGGGATGGCAAAGCATCTAAATGGTTGAATGCTCGGATTCTATTAGTTTGAGAATTTTTCTTTGTCTATAATTGCGTTTGGAGTGTTCAATCATTGAACATTGATACTTTTGGACAAAAGGAAGAGCCAAAATATAACCAAGGGTGCTTGTTTTCCATTGATCAAAACATTCAAGCAACATAGCGTGCTTTGTCTCAAAAATCATGAGTCATCCTCCATCTCTGAGTCTTGCAATTAGTGCAATCATTACTCATTACTTAGTCAAAATGATTTCCTACTGTTAGAGTACAAACCTATTTGTGGACCTTTAATCATCAGATTAAGCTTTTGGTTAAAATGATTCTTGATCATGGTATCAGAGCAGTAACGTTCTGAAACCCTAACCTAGCCCTAGTCTCTCTCTCTCTCTCTCTGCTTGAACATGTTATCAGAGCCTTTCGAACGAAGAGGTCTCGAGTTTGAATCTTAGCAGCCTCCATCTTGATTTATTACGCAAGGTTGGGGGTGGGGGGGAGCTTTTGCAGCGGCCACATTTCAAGCCCAAAGAGCATTCGCGTGAAGGGGGAGTATAAACCTATTCCTGGGCCTTCAACCATCAGTTTAAACTTTTAATTGAGATGGTTCTTGAACACCTAACTTTTCCTTGCAAAGTAACATAACTCTTTACTCTTTCTTGGTAGGGGGTGGGGATCGCCAGTGTAATTATTGGTATAATGGGATTGCACGATCTATGGATCTTCATGGTTTCTTTTTTTTCCCTCCCATCCTCTACGTGCAGTTTCTGCAGCTCCACCTTACCAATAGGAAAGGAAGCACTTGCCCTGCAAAAACAACCAAATGCTTACAGGATCAGTAAGTTCTATTTCATGACTTCAGGATTGAACTTACATTATGTTTCTCACTCTCGATGTAATGTGAGATACTTGATGCTGCTAAGCCTTTAGCATTTTGCTTTAATGAAAGGAGGAAAACCAGAATTTCTTTTTTCCATGTTGGTATCATTGCTTATGTCACCTTCTTTCTACAGATGTCTTGTTGAGGGTTTTGCTAATTGTCCAGCAGCTTCTACAAGAAAACAGGCATGCATCAAAAAGAGATATATACTATATGTGGCCATCTTTGTTTAAAGGTGAATTACGTTGGTTCTGTATTGCGGATATGACCAATTGAGTTCCAATGTTGGAAGGTTATTCTGCTGCTCTGTCTTTGACGACTGGATCAATGATTGCTTATTTGAAGTTCAAGTTCATCTAAAGTCCCAACTATCTTTCGTTTTCTTGCAACAATGGAACTATGGAACTATGGGATAGAATCATGGGTGTGGTGAACTCAAAAATTTTATGTGCCACAAACAACATACTTTTTGGTATTACATTTATCTAATAGAAATTAAGTGATACTTTCTGTTTCTCCGCAGATCAGTCTATAGTGGATCGAGCGATAAATGAGATATGCATTCTTCTAGAATGTAGTCGCCACAACCTAAATGTCGTGAGTTTCTTCACTATAATTTTCAAATTTCCTTTGCATACGAACAAATTACGTACAGCTTGCATTTGCAATTTATTATTGAGGGAATTATTGGACTTTGGGTTTTTAAGTTATCTTCAGTATGGACCAATTTTCTTTGGTCTTTTAGCTGCATCATTACATTCTATAGATTTTCTTAGTAATCACACTTATACCCTTTGCATTTTGCAGGTGTCTGTTTCTAAAGGGTATGTTTTTGTTGTTCTTCTGCTGTTCATCTTTACCCCTTGTTCTTTGCAACCATTGTGAAGTGAGGGACTGTCGTTAGCAACTTCTGTCACAGTCATATTTCATTTTTTTAAAGACTGAAGTATCATTCACCTTTGCCATGTTTGAGAAAAAACTTCACCAATATCCTTATCGGTCTTGGGTTTGTTCCTAATTCATTTCGGTCCTTCCTGGGAGAAAGCATGAGCAAACCCGGAGCCTACCGGAACAATTCCTGAACAAGAAATAACGTGCCCCTTACCCAGAATTTACATCTGCAGTCATCTTCAAGTCTGCTGCTTCTTCTGTAGATAGGGTTCCATTTGCTGTTCGTGTTTCATGATTTTCCTCTGTGCGTGTACTTGAACCCTGTCGCAGGTTGGTAATGGGCTGGATAAAGTTTTTTGAAGATGGAAAGAAATTTGATTGTATGACTAGTCCTAACTCTGTAAGTGTCCATAGTGTTTGATGCTATATAATGGAATAATGATCAAGAATTATCATTAATTCTTATTTGCTTTCAGGCCCAACCTGTTCCCGTCTATGTGGAAGAAGTTCATGGTATCCAAGTAGGCAAGACTCCCATCAATGGGGAAGATGTTTGCTATGATATGCCTATTTTCGAAGTGAAGATTTAATTGTGTTTCTTTCTCAGACTATCAAATCCATTCCCATTCATTTCTATTCTGTAAAATTCTATGATGGATTCTGCAGGTTCACTAAGAGATTGTGCAATATAGATTAGTGGGTGATGATTGAATATGATTTTTCTTGACTGTTGGATTCAGATATCCTTAGTTTTTCTGAATACATCCTACTAGTTGAAAAAGAGTCAGGTAGTGTGTTTCTGGCATAAGGTTTCTATGTGCTTATACTTAAAAATTCAATATCTGATTCCTCTGTGGGCAACATTTGCAGTTTTCCAACGATTGGCAAATGATCAGTTCTGCACCTTTAATCAATGCATTGTTATCACAGTAAGCATGCAGGATCTTCCTTTGATTTCAGTTTTTTTTTTGGGGGGGGGGGGAAGGAGCGTGCAGGATCTTGTCTTATTCCTTTGATATTGGAGTTAACCAATATCTTTATAGGGACGAGGCTACCCTGATATTCCTACTAGAAGGTATATGTTTGCTTCTTAAATTGTGCACAGTTTTCACATTCAATGTTGATAATTTTCATTTCTCCACGTGTTTACTCTCAGGATGATGCCTCCTTTTTATTTGTCATAGTTAATATGCTGAACTTGTCTTCAGATTCTTGCGACTACTCACCCAGAAGTTACGCATTCCTGCATATTGCCTGGTGGATTCTGATCCATATGGTTTTGACATCTTGACCACTTATCGATTTGGCTCTCTAGTAAGTATCATGTACTAAGTATCCACATAGCACTATTTGATCTCACACAAGCGGGTTTATTAGTCGATTTGGACTTGCTCTTGATAATAAACAATTATACTTGTAATGTTCATGGATAACTACTGTGCTGCTTTTCTGTGTTTAACTAGGTAGTTTTTCCCCTTTTTTTATTTAAGGAAATGGCATACGACAGTGAATTTCTTTGCATACCGAACATGTGCTGGATTGGAGCTTTTACATCTGACTGTGAAAGATACTCGGTTCCTTCACAGTGTCTACTTCCCTTAACAACTGAAGGTAGGGTCTATGAGAACAGAGCTCTTTATTTTGATAACAGGTAGGCTTAGGTACACTTATGATTTCCTTTGGGGAGCTTTTGAGAGGCACTGGGTAATGGTATGATATGATAGAGTGTGATAATTGTCAATTAGAAGATATCAGCATCTGCCTTTTGAATTTCTTGTTTAAGTTATTGAAAGAATCCTTCACTCCTTGTCAGATAAGAAGAGAACTGAAGCACTGTTAAATAGATGTTACCTGCAGCATGAGGAGCCAAGGTGGAGGTATGTTATTATCATTGTTGGGAAATTTTGAATGTAGAGCTGCCTCAACCTGAAATGCTATTCTTCTGTTGCCCAAGGTTGGAACTGGAGATGATGCTGGAAAAAGGTGTGAAATTTGAGATTGAAGCACTGTCTGTCCACTCACTTTCCTATTTGTCAAAGGAATACCTGCCTTCTAAACTCCGAGGTAAGGGTATGTTCCGTTTTGTCTGTTCTAGAGTAAGCAAATAACCTTGTGATATCGCGGCAGCAAATGAATTGTTCTGAGTTTGTGAATTTTTGGTTGCTTGTTCAGTTTGTCACCTGGCAGAGCTGTGTACATAAACACGATGTGCTTGGATATCATATAATTGAAGCAGGCTTAGCATATGTACATTACGAAATGCACAAATTCTATGTATGGATTCCAATCTTCCTGGATGTAGGACTAGTATCGTGGTATTTAGCAGTGATGAACATAGGTGGCTTTCCAGCTAGAATTTTGCTATCTTGGTATTTCTGAATCGAGCATAGGATGGAATAATCATTTGTCGCATGGCACGGAGTTCCCTCCGGTACATAGTACGCGAATGGGAGTGGGCTGCCACGTGACTGCTACAAATCGGATACGTGAACGCCCCAGGTTATTTGATTGACCTCGGGCTATGTAGTCTCTGGCATTCCGGTTTGGGGGGGGGGTGAAAGCTGGGTGTATAAGCCAACAAGTTATGTCATATATCTAGGAGTATTTATTCTTGTAAATCACATGACATACTTGATCCATATGTATTTGTCTTATAGGAAAGTTGTGTATGCTTATTTTCTTTGTAGGAGTACATACTTTTAGGGGTATGATTTAGGAATTCGTATAAGCCCACGCCTATAACAAATTGCGTCTGTATCTAAGACCTAAGTAATATAATTTTCTAGATAGGAAATATAGCAAGGGATGATAATCTAGGAACTAATGTTTTGATGGTCCTTAAAAAATAATGTTTTGATTAATATAACAACGAGGTTCCATTTAGGTCTAGTACTCTAGTATTTAGATTCGTGATAAAAATTTTGTTAAGCTTTCTTCCACCGTATAAAAAATGTAAGATTAATAGCTGCCAACTTTTCTACGTTTGTGTAATGAAGAATTGAAGTTGCATTTATACAAGTTACATCAAAAGCGTGTGGACTTAACTTCATTGATTTGCTTCAATTTTTTAACCATTTTTAAAGTGTTATTTTTCTATTGAGTCGACAAATTCTTGTTTTGTTGCTTCTGAGGGAACAAGGCCTCCAATAGGATAATTTAATTGCCATTTAGTGCGAAGTCAATATACTTTTTGTCAGTATTTAGGATCATTGTTGTACAATTGGTTAAAAAATGAAACTTAAAACATGTTGGCTTGTGATTCCTAGTTGTGCATTATGTAAAGTTTCACATCTTGATAGTGGTAACCATTTAAAAATTTATCTAACAAGTTGTGCATTATCTAGATATTGAAGACCGAAAGGTCACTAGAACGGATAGTTTATGAAAGAAAAGGAAATTAAAATCGAAATTGAATTGAAATTTGAATAATAAATATTGTGGTTAACAAAAGCCAAAAATTTTTAAGTTCTTTTTCCAATTTGCAATTTCAAGCTTTTTGATTTGTTTTTAGATGCTAGTTTGTGAAACATTGGTTACCTGAATCAAATCAAATCTACTTATTAGACTATTGAATTGGCTTTTTTTTGGGGGCAGAACTCTTAATGAAGGTTGGCATAATTGGTTGTGATTCATTCCAGATTTCCACTTGATGTATGTATGTGGTATGGGTGTGTTCTTCAAAATTCCAGCATTTTTTCTCCTTCAATGTTGACAAAAAATGTCAGCCTTCATGCATATTGGGCCGTCCACCGGGTCGCATACCACGGTGATCTGGGTCAACCCAATCCGCGTCGAGGGAAAGTGCGACCCGTGCTTGTTGCAATAATTGTCCAGGCCACGCCTCCTGAAGAGTAAATAATAAAATAAACGTAGACGGTAACGGTCAGAGGAAAGAGAATGTGACCGTTGGATCCTATGGGCTTGGGAGGAAAAAAGAAATTATAGCCGTTGGAAAGTGGAAGGCCTCTCATTTAAATACGAATTCCAAGCAATCTCATCTCTGATCTCCATCAAAACCAAATTACAACGCGCCTTGCCCTCTTCTTCTCAACTTTCCATTTTGCTTTTTCCCCACACCCTCTGTCTCTTCTTCCACTTGGATCTCAAATTTCCTTTCCTGTGTTTCATTTTTGTTTCATTTTATCTTCATTTTTTTGTTGCATTCCAAATTGATTATACCACCCACTCGTACATATAGCAATTAGGCATTAATTTATTTTGGGTTTGGTAGAGTACAGAGAATGGCAGAAGCAAAGGATGCCCAGAATAATAATCACATAGTGGAAATCCCAGTGACAGTAGATGAAGAACAGAAAGTAGCAAATGCCCTAACAACAATCTCGCAGCACCCAATGATGGAAATCTCTCAGAGCCCTGGACATCTGCTGCTCCTCAAGTTGTGGCAAAGGGAAGAAGACATGTTCGCCCGTCGCTCTTCCATTAAGGAAAGCCGAATGGACTCCATCCACAGAGATATCTTCCAACTCTGCTGTTTCTTCTTCGTCTTCCATGGCTTCTTCTCCACCATCCTCTTCATGTCCTCGCTTGTCGACAAAGAAGTCGACATGAGGTGTAAGAAATGGTGGATCCCATCAATTCTATCCATTGCTACATCAATCGCTCTGGCTGTTCAAGTGCAGATGAAGCTGCACAGGTATTGGAAGACGGCAGGGCAGCTACATAGACAGAAAGGGGACAACAGGGCTCTGACCAGATGCATTCAGGAGCTGAGGATGAAAGGGGCAAGCTTTGATCTGTCAAAGGAGCCCCATATAAACTGCAAAAGGATGAAAAGCTCAAGCGTCGAGATTAAGTGGAAGCCCGTCTCTTGGTGCTCTCACTACTTAGTAACCCTCTGCCTTGTTCTCTTTGCCGGCCTCGCATTTCCTGCTCCCAAGCTGTTCCTCTGCATCTTCTGACGATTTAACATTTCCTCTGTCTTCTAATATCCAAACCCACTTGGAAATGTGATTGCTGATCGATTTTGCTTTTAGTTTTGGATTTGGTAAGTTAATTGTTGTGAGGGAATTCGGGTTGAGATGGTTGTCAGAGTAATTCTGTATATGCTAATTGTTTCAGCGGGGTAGGTAAGTCCATGTTGCTTGGACTTGGGTAGGAATATCTTTGCCTGGTAATGGTCACAAAGTGTCTGCATGTTTAGATTCGGTCACAATTATATTGAGAAATTATTTAGTTATCTTGGGTCTCTTTTTTAAATGTCCAGCTACTGGATTGGGTATTGGTATTGTTATGCAGATTTGAAGGCAACGACAACGACAACAACTCTCAGTGTGGGTCTTACTTGCGCGGGGTTTGGGGAGATCTAGATGTGAGCGGCCCTACCCTTGCTGGTATCACTATCCACGAAGAGACCGGTTCCAATAAATTATTTATTTATCTCAGGTCTCTTTTTTAAATGTCCAGCTACAGGATTGGGTATTGGTATCTTTATGAAAATTTGAAGAGACAGAATAAAATGTGGTTGCTTGTACCTGGGTGATACCTACACATTTGAGAGACATTTGGACACATTTAGTGCTGCCTACAAAAGGTTTAATTTCTACTCTCTATCCGAACAGATGCTTGTGAAGTGTCCATGCATGAAATAGCTGAAGAATTTTGCAGTAATCCAGTTGCCCTATGCGGTCTATGCCAAAGAAATGAACAACTTTCCTGTTAGGACTTGCCTAATAAATCAAATTCATTTCATAAATGGCTTCACTCTTTCATTTGCCAGTGGCTGGGAGAGATGCAGGGAGGTGGAAGTAGTTTGTACACTGAGACTGCATGACTTTTGGATTTCCATGTTTCCCCGTTGTTAACTGCAGTAGCTCCAATTTAATGATAGAATAGGAAGTGCTTACTCTCTTCAAAGGCAACAAATGCCCTGAAGAACTGCAAAAAGTGTGGCATTCACAACTTCAGAATACTTCTTATGAATGATTTTCCATCTCCTTGGACGTTTTTGAGTGTTCAGTAGTTATGAAAATATATGATTTTCAATTGGGCTTATATAGAAGTCATGCTGGAATCTGGACTGAGCATGGACTGAATGGACACTGCATCGTGCCTATGAATTAAGAATTATGTGAGGCCGTGTAATGTTGGAATGATTGTTAAACGATAACCCAATTCCTAGTTCGAGCTCTGACCTATGCTTTCTTACAGAGAGACTAAACTTCTGAGCATGAAATTTTGAACCAAATTTTCCTTATTTAATATGCTCTGAATCAACATGTATTCTAAAAGCAACTTATTTCGTGAATCTGAATCAACATGGATTTTTGTAAAGGCAACTGCCACCAGAACAACAGAATGTGGATCCTCGTGAATGGCCTAAATTGTCATAGCCTTAAAGACCCAGAAAGGTATTCTGAAATGAATCTAGTAAACAATCTGAGACCAAAACTAAAAATAAAAGAGTGAGGAATCCAAATAGGATAATGAATGTAAAAGAAAGGGGGCATGACGTGCCATCAGAGGGAAGGCAATGTCAGAGTATGAATGACACAGTAGACAGACGGCTAAGACAAAGCTAAGGAGGTGAAAGTGAGAAGAATTACACTCTAGGTTAGGGAAACTCCCTGAATAGAGGCACTCATACAACCCTAGATTGCTTTTGGGCACTGTCAAAGGCCATGCCCTAAGAAAGGATCAGCTCTGCTAAGTTGCGTTTGCTGACCTTGCTCATGTTGTTTTTAGGGCTGCACCTTCTTTTATCTGCTCCTATAATAGCAGTGCTTTTCAACCTCCTCACAAGCATGCCATCATCTCTTTTCTTGATGTAGTCAAGCCCTTCAAGCTTCACCCTGCACATCTTATTCTGAAATGCAGCTCATTTTTAATTAAAATTTATCACACCATTGCATCATTTTCATCATTGCCACTGAAATCTTCCAGGAATGCCTAATTGCAGTATTGAGCAACGTACAGCATCATATGCCTAACAACATTCTGATAAAGCTTCCCTATTGTAGCACAAAAACAGTAAGCTACTGTTTTTTTGCAACCCAGGCTAAATTCATTGCTTGATGTCTCACCTATTTGCCCATGAGCTTTATGCTTCATCTCAAGGTGTTTGAAAATGTGCTTGGTTGCTGATTTCTATTTAGACTTCCAAGTTGCTTTTGTCATCAAACTGCAGCCGTCAATTCACTTGGATATGTGTGCATCTCTACATTATGGCCAGCACTTAACGAAAACCTTAATTTCAACAATCAGCCACATTTTTTCATTTATAAGTTGTCTAAGGCAATCATCCATTGCAATATGCTTTTGTTGAACAAAAGGCTGAATTTTCTAGATTTGTGAGTGTATTTGTTGATAATTTCCAAACATGGCTTTGCATAATCCTAGCAAACAACCACGACTATCATCTTATCAGCATCCTGCGAGCTTAGATATGAGACTGCTGAACTTTCGAGATGACAGTTCTCTTCTTTCCATGTGTTTGATATTTGTCATGCCACCAATATTTTTGGTATAGGCTTGAAGGGCATGTCAATATCTTGCATGTGCTGTTTCTCAATGATCGACACCTAAGATCCACGCTGTATAGTTACTTTGTCTTTAAGTGATCAGAACTTCCATCACTCTGTAACTACGTGTTATTCAAGTGGTTTAAAATTATGATGCTTTATTCTGAGGACAATCAGCTAACTTGCCTATCAAACGTGTAGCTTGGTTGAAATTCAGTTTTTATGATGTGAAAATGCTAAGAATACCACAGAAAGTTGCTTTTTCTGTTTTATAATTGTATAGCTGACGTGATTCTATGCTCACATGTTATTTTTCCAATGCAACTTACCCTAAAAGCAAACACTCACAGAGAGGGCCAATTCCATCTTCTTTTAGCATTCTGAATTGACATTCTTTCTTATGCCAGAATCTTCACTCTTGCTTGTATTCCTTACTCTATTATTCTAGATTGTGTTGGTTACTCATTCATTATTAAATGGTTAGCATCAGCCCTATTAGTAGACTTGGCTATGAACTTTTTCACTTAAGTTTGGTGCTGATCCCATTTTCCGACGGTTTTTCTTTGTGTTTGATTGTGATAGGATTTTAGGACAAGGTGCATAGATCTGACAAACCCCTCCCAAAAAAAAACCCCTAGGTGGGCCTCTAGAGTAATGGTTTGGTCTGGTTGGTTTCCATTGTGTTTGATTTAAGCTAGTAGAGGACAATACGGTTAAATGATAAATAATACATTAGCTCCTATATGACAAAAGTGGACTATGATATAGGATAGACTTTATTGCCCTCATCCAGAGCATGAAGCCCTAGTATCTTTCTTTAATCTAAGGACCTAATACCTTGGGTTTGGATGATCCCACGTTACTTGTCATTTGTGAGTGATGTCCCAGCTTGATCACAGTGAAAATTTTCTGCTGCCGATAGTGAAGTAACATTATTATGGAGATGGAATGTGCTGGTTCATACGTGTGAAGATATTTATGCACAGAGGTATTGAGTAGCCAAGTTGAGCATGACTCAAGCTTGCTTAAGGATATACAGCCTGAGTCTAAGCCAAGCACAGGATTCCTTAGCTCAAGCTAGCTTAGCTTGATTATTTATTTTTCTGGAGTTCCTGTGCTGGGCTTGACACCTGAAAACAATTGAGTAGTGGTGTTTTGGAAGGATCAGAAGCTTAAATTATAAGTCTAATCACAACTAGGAAAAGCACTTGGAGCGTTAAGCATATTGGAGTTATCATTGACTATTAATGAAGTCGGCAGTATGCCGATTACAGCAATGCATAGCTTTAAGTATCAGGGAAGCTACACTGCTAGAAATCTGTTTCTGCTGATTGATAAGGTTATCTCCCTGCTGAACCCATTTATTTTCATCCACGTGATGAGAATGTGACAAAATCTAAACATCGTACTATTATATAGCTATTGTATGATCCTTCCAATGAGTTAGGCTCAAAAATTTGTTCAAATACCAAGTACCAAATAGTTATTACTGAAAATTGCTCATTTAAAAGAGTTAGGATTACAGCTGGGAAATAGATCTTAATGAGGAAACAATTTAAATAATGTATTTAAGTGGGTTAGAAGTTACAACAGATCATATTCATGTCGAAATCTGCAATCTTAACCCAATTCATTTGATTAAAGGGGTTATGCTTATCAACTTGTTTAATTGAGTGTGTTAAGCATCTCAATCCAAACCCACTTTATTTCGTGTCCTATTCCTCTTTGGTTAGCTTTTGCCAGCTCTTCTTAGAAAGAGCTTTTTCTGATATCAGTAGTTGACTTCCTTCTAGAAAGCAGCATGTCAATGGCGACAGGTCCTAACTTTCAACGAAATTGGTCTTGTTTAGATGATGTTATGCTTTCTTCTCATTTCAAATAGATGATAGAAAAATGGATACATTTTATTGGTAATTTTGGGGAAAACTTGACCAACCCTGCCAGTACCTGACGTGTATCTTTTCATGCCGATCGTTGTATACTTATAATTGCTTTTATGTGATCTCATGTCTGAACTTTAATGTATTCATGGATGTGCCCTTTGAACATATAGAACGTACATTGATTTGAACAATGCCAGATCCATTTGTTTTAACAGATGCGTATGTGGAGAAGGCTGTGAACTTTCAATTTCATGCATGGTAGGTTACTTGGGTTGCTTTGAAAGAGTTAGATTTGGACTGCACTTTGATCATACGTGCAAGAAGACTTGTCAATTTCATGGATCCCACATAATAATCGAGCCTAAAGCGAAATTCATCATTAAGTAAAAACAATTATACTTACTGTGCTAGTGGACCGCAGTGGTGTACATATTCCGAGTGCTTCCTCTCTTGTCAATTAAATTGCTTTCGCAGAAGTATTATTGAAGGCCTCTGCCAGCTTTATGGAAGACCTCCAGCTTGATCATCATTGTGCACTAGCCATACTGCAGAATCCCTAATAGTTGACTACTTATATGCAGGACGATTTTTGACATATTTAATATTTTACAATGGATGTACAGAATAGCAAGTTATTTCTATCATTCTCTGAAAATTCCAAATTTTATGGAGTGTTGACAGAGCCTTTGTCATTACTCTTTTTTTTTTTTTTTTCTTGTAAATGTTTGCAGTTGGTCAACTCAATTTCCTCGCAGACAAGCACTAAAACTGAAGTTTGAGATTGACCTGACTGTAATCTTATTTAGCTTATGCATTGGTGTGTTGCAGTCTCTGATTGGACATTGTTCTAAGTTTGAGATTGATCTAACTGTCATCTAGGGGACCCAGTCTCAGAGATCTTTGTATAGAACATGGTGAAAGCGAATGCTGTTGGAACCTGTCCATCAGGAGTACAAAAATGGTGATGTGTTCTTCAGCCATTTATACAATATGAAGTAAGTAGACGAAGAAGATAAATGTCCCTTTCATCTCATCCATTAGGCAACTTAACTATTAGTTCGTTGCATTCATTATTGTTTCATCCATTCATCAATTAGATCACCATGTTGCACAATTAGTTCTGCTGCATCGTGTCATGGTTTTTGAATGCTTACATTTTATGGGATTTGATGTTCGCCACAATTTTCGCCATCTTTGTCTAGTGAGGCAGGCAAATGTAAAGTGCCCATTGGAGTGCAAAAGCCTTAGATTTTTTGCTCCTTATTGGATGATCTAGAAAGAGTCACTGTAAGAGGGGACGGATGGCCTAAGATTGTTGACTACGTACAGATAGATCCAAACTTATACCAGATGACACTGACAGCTTCATTGGTAGAGTAGATCATTCAGGGGCCTTGGAATTATATATGTAGCATCTAACATTCCCTTTTCCCCCACTCATAATACGTGATTTTAGGGGGTCGGCGATGCTGTTTATGGCATTTTGTTGCGAGTGGTGGAGCACTACGCATGTGTAGTTGTGTTCGTTCCAATCATTGAGTTCTTGGGTTTAGTTCTAGCATAGCAATAGGTCACTGGGGAGAGGCCCCTGCGTGGGCTCTGAACAGCGTAGTAGTGAAAGTACCAGTAGTAGTTAAAATGATGGTCATGTGCATAATTCAGTAATTGAGGGAAAATTGAGAAGGCAGTGAAGGGAGAAAATGGAAGAGAAAAAATATCTATATTCACTTGAGTAATTCAATGGACAGTGAACTAGTGCGGAGCCCATGTAAAAGATTCAAAGCACTGCTAGTTTGAATACTGCTCGTTCAGTCCCTTCACCTTTGTGCCCCTTTCTTTTTCCTCTAGTGTTCCTGATTTAAGCATGTCAAACATAACCCTAATTAACCAAGTTCCACTACATGAAGAGTAAAGGAGCTTAGATGTGCATGAACTTGACCCCCGACAATTGTAAAAAGGCTATGATGACATGCCAGAAAATATATACAGTATTTATTGTTGTTACTTGATACACATATTATTTCAGATGTACTAGTGATGATAAATAATTAAGAAATTTAATTTATACAATCAAAATATATACGTTTAATTAACTATTAATAACAATCACTTACTATAGATTCAACGTATAAAAAAAAAAAAATCCCTAGAGTCAGGGAAAATTGTACAGTGAATGAAGGTCTCTTGAAGTTAAATTGCACAGTGAACCACGTGTGGCTGGGATGATGTCCTTTTGTGGTGTGGAAATCTATGTTTTTTACATTTGATGGTGAAGTAGGTAGGCAAATATTAACAGTCATTTCAGCTTTTGTCTCCCAATCATGTAGGTCAATGTATAAGTCATGCAAAAATCACCCAATCATTCATTCATCAATCTACTAGTAAAACAAATCATTACTGTGGAAGAATGGAGCCTCCCCTCCCTCTTCATAGTCTTCTATTTCTAATCCATGCAGGACAAGGAAAATGCACTGAGGATTCTGTGATGACTGATGATATGCCAATTTTTTTTTTTTTAAAAAAAAAAAGAAGAAGAGAAAATAAAGTATGAAATAGTTACGGCCTTGAAACGTCTGGAATAGTGCTGTATCATTTTTTTCCCCCTCTCCATTTTTTTTGGGGAAACATTGGGCATAAATAATTCAATCTTTGGAATTTTGGACGAAAATATACCGATTTTTTTTTTAATATCTCAACAGACCTTTAGATATTGTTACGTTTTCTAATAAATCGCCATCGATTTTCTAACATTTTGATATGGCTCACTGGAAAGCTAATGTATCAAGTGGTATAAAGTACATATGCGGACTACGTCAGTGGTATTGATTAACTTATTTTTTTAATTTTTTTTTCACCAGAAATCCAAAATTAACAAATGTTGTCCCAATCTAAACCCAAGATTACTTCAAATTATCAGAATCTAAACTTAACATTAATTAGCTTCAAATTTAAGTTAATTAGTTCCACCTTCAAAATTAATATATTTTAATCTAATACCCTCAAAAAGTGAATTATTTACCTCCAATGTTTTGTCTTTTCCCCTTCCTTTCTCTCTTCTGTGAAAAATTTTTTGCTTCAATGTTTTGTTCCCATATAGTTCATGCTGGTCTTTATTTATTATCTTCTCCCCCTGGCATTTTTAGAGGATGGCCATTTGCCCCTTATGGGAAGCTGAAGTTAATTAACTCATAATCCGAATCTGAAGAACTTGTTGATGTATAGAATCACTGTTCTTAAATGGTTTTGATTGGCTAATTTGTTTTCAAATTCATTTGTAACCTCTTTTTAAAAAATGTTTGTGGGTCTATGATTCTTATCATTTATTATTAAGGTTCGGTTTGGATTTTGAAAAATTTGATGGAAAGAAAAAAATTTAGGAAAATTACTTTTTTTCTTGTGTTTGGCTTAGAGAAAATCACAAAGAAAAAAAAAATGGAGGAAAGTTTAATAGAAAAATTGTTAGAAACAAGTGACAAAATTTTTCTCATAAAATTGTGAGGAAAGTTTGAGAAAAATTCCCAAACTTCTCCGACCTTGTGTTATTTAGATGGTATCAAAATTATTTAAATAGTTCATCAATATTCAAATTTCTCATCCAAATTCTTATATTTTTTCTTTGATTCAAACAAGAGAAAAAAAACTCATTTTCTCCCTACTTTTTTTCCTTCACATTTTTTTCCTTTAACTTTTCTTTCTACCAAATTTTCTAAGGATCAAATGGATCCTAAGAGTTAGTCCATTTGAACTTTTAAAAATTCTGTTTTGACATGGTAAAATTATTGTTGTACTACTTACTGTTCTTAGTCCTGCAAATGTACAATCTATCTAAAAATCATTTTTTTAATGACTTTGCCTTTTTACACGAACTAATGTTAAATGGCAAAATGTCTTGATTTGTATGAACTTTTTTTAAAAAAAAAATTAAGGGCATGTTCTTTTTGTGGGTAAATTTTAAAATATCAACTTTAATCTACTTCAACCCATCTCAACCCACTTCAACCCACTTCAATCCACTTCAACATACTTTCACTATTTTAACAAAGTTTAATTTATCACATAAAAAAATTCAACCCACTTCAACATAGTTTAACTCACCTCAATCTATTTCAATCCACTTCACCCTTTTACCCACCTTAATTTATCCACGAAAAGAACAGGCCCTAAGAAGTGTATATATGAAACTGTCATACTCCAATTTGTAATGATTTATTGTAAACAGACAGAGGGAGATTAGAAAAAGGCCCAAAAGAGGGGGGGAGCAGAGAAGGAAAAAAATTAAACAACTGTGTATTCTTTTGTATGGAGCTACGACTGAATTTTTAATGACTGCTTCAGCTAGATTAGCTTAAGGTAAAACTAAAGACAGGGGGGAAGGAAGTAACGAACAACTAAAGAAAACAGTGCAAGAGTTTCTTCATATTAGTAAGTTATGGTAGAAGCATTTAATGAATTTGAGATCAGAATTGTTTTCTCTAGATTTAGGTCAGCTTGTTTCTAGTATGTTGAACCTGCACATATTTCAACGTGTCTCAATTTGCTCTAATCTGTCCCAACTTACTCCTAACTCACTTTCACCGATTTCAATTGGGAATCTCTTTACAAAACTGTTTCAAATATGCTCATATCTACTCCTACCCGTCCTAACCTGCTCCAACCTGTTTATGGCTTCATCAAAATGCTAAAAACGAACAGACAATTGGAGGTTGGTAGAAGACACCTTAAAAGATTAACTCTAGTGATATCATGATGATTGTGAGTGCCGTCTTATGAGATATAAATTGATGGAGGGAGGCAATAAATAATATAGTGATTTTACAAATCCATGGATAACACAACACCACCATTCCATGGCATTAATTAATTTTGTTCCCATAATGCATTTGTTTTACATAATAATATGAGAAGAAGAAGATAAACTTTGAGTGTTTTTCATTGTAGAAGCATGGATCAATTATTAATTAACCTCGTGATTCATCATGCAGTGATTGACTGTTCGTGCTCCATGATTGGACTGCATTGTAGCCTAATATGGTTAATACTAAACCATCTAGATTGCCTTTGTAATCGCTACCATGTTTCCACGAGTCTTTCGTGTCAAACACAGAACTTGGCCATGTCATTCATTACCAGCCTGGCTTGTACCACCACTACAGAAATCTCAATCATATACATAAGCTAAGTGACGTAGAGCACCAGTATTGTCAGTGCTGATATTTTTCTTTTCAATATCTGTCAGTACTGGTGGATTTATTCCAGTTGGCAGATTAAATATGGTTTATGGTAATAAGTATGCCTTAATTATCATTATCTATGATTACTTGTTCATAATTAATTAACCATATCATGTAGTTGATAATTACTCGGGGATTGTGAATTGAAATGCATAGATTTTGGGGTGTTTTGATTGCGTAATCATTTCATCACCTTAAAATCTTGTCCTGATTTAATTAATATACGTCTCATGCTGTAATATTTTCTGCCTAGATTTACTTGTCCATCCTTTGCTTGTTGGAGATCTATAATCTTTTTGGGTTAATTGTTTAGAATATAGTATGGGGTAGTTGAACAAGGGAAAATTAACTACAGCTTAAGCAAGGTGTGATAATATTTTTATTTTTGTTTTTACTAGGGCCCTATTTGGTAAGCAGCTGTTAACTATTAGCAGTTTGTATTGGCTGTTAGTTGTTAGTTGTTTGAATTAGTTGTTTATATTAGCTGCTTTCAAGAAAAGTATTTGATAAAATTAACTGTTTTTAAAAAAGATACAGGTAAAATTTTATTTATGTCCTTTTCTATAAATTACTTTTAAATGACATGTGGTGTAATTTTTTCAAACTCTTGGGCAACTATGTTATTTTCATAAAAAGCTCTGCCCAGAAGGCTAATGAGAATAGCTTTTTGGAGTGAAATAGCTGTTGCAAACAACTATTTACAAAGTATTCTTTGGCTGCTTGACTTGGTCAAAATCGCTAAAATTCTCTTAAACAACTATTTTTGCTCAAACAGCTGTTATCACTGTAACACCCCTAGACATGATTGAGGGTTAGAATTCTAGGAAGAGTAAATTAAATGAATATCAATTACCTTTTATAATAACGCGATGATAGAAAGAAAAAAATACATTAATTAATAACATTTATAGTCATTTTGTATAGGTGTTGGTGGACACAAAAAGATTTTTAACTAATTATCAATAATCAATTTTTAATTAACACTAAATTTATTTGGTTTATTTATATTCACGATTGTCTCATCACGTACTTAAATTTAAATAAAATTATATCAAGCTCCATAAAAGAAATTATAAGGTGCGTTTTTGTTATGCTGCCTTTTTCTATATCATGCAACAAAGTCCCTAGGGTTACCTAATAGGTTACCAGTTGCCTTCTACATACTTAAGTATTAGTCTATGAGGCATCATTAACCTATAAAGCAAGTTTGCCTTAAGGTGCTACTAAAAACTTATTTGTATCAATGTTGAACACTGAGAAAGCTACTCTCTCATTGCACTCTTTAGGTCTCAAATTATAGACTAGTGAACCATTTCCATGCCAATATTAAAGTGGTTCATTACTTTTGTCCCCTCTTTTCTTCTATTATTACCATGCTACATTCGAATTTTGATCTTAAAGATTCTAAAGTAGACTGAACTTCAATATACCTTTAAATGTGATCCAATTTAAATGATTGATCAATCTTGATTGCAATTTCGTAATTGACTTATTAAATTAGATTCTAATATGGCTGAACTGCAGAACAATATGTTTGTCAGATATATTTATTATTATCTTACTCTTTTTAGAGGATGTAACTTTTCATTTCTTCCTGTTGTCTTCGAGTCCTTTTTTTTCCCCCATAGTGTGACGACCAGACCCTTTCTTTCTTGTACTTCAACGTATGAACAACTTAAATAAGCTGCAGAAAATCTACTCAAACACTAGAAAATTGGAGGGAGAATATATACCACGCACTAACAGTACTATGTACCTGTGCCAGTATATCATGTACACCATATTTGGGGAAAATAAATGATGTTGGAATACTCTGGAACATGAACCAGCATATTTATTATGTGCAACATATATAATTAGGGAATGTAGTGATGCCCTGCTAATATTTATATGAGAAAGGAAGTACGAACACCTAACCTATAGACTATGGCTCATGTAGAAAGTAAAAACAGAGAAAGTTATGATGAACTTGATAAGTTCATCTTCCTCCTGATCCTAAACCATGATGAGTTGCTGTTGAGCTTCAATCCTGAGCTCTTCCTTCATCTTTCTAATGAATTCTTCAAATTTCCTGTTTAGTTCCTCTGTACTTATCTCGGCAATCTCTTCTTCTTCTTCTTCTTCTTGTTCGAGTTCTTGGAGTTCTTCTAGTACTACTTCTTTCACCTCATCTTCAATATAGGACTCATTGTCATATTGTTCTCGTACGTATCCTTCATCATCATCGTCCTCTTCCCTTTCTCCTCCATCTGTGATCAGAAACTGGGTATCTTCCTCCTGCAGTTCTTCCTCTGGCATGACTTCTTTTGCTTCCAATAACCTGATCACATCTTCTTCTTTTTCTTCCTCTGCAACAACATACTCCTCCAAGGTTGCGTTCTCTAATGATGGCTGGAGGTAGTTCCTGAAGAGCAAGTCATTATGATCAGTACTCATCATCTCTTGTTGTGTTGAAGGCTGATTCTTGACCGTCCTGCTCGAGTATTTCGCAATGAAAACCAAGATGCCATTGCATAAGAGAAATATATACTTCTTGTCTGTGACAGCAGAGAGGAGCTGAGAAGGATTCTTGGACGGAAGAGACATGATATAATGAATGGAATGCAAAATCAAGGATGGATGCAAAAAGATGAGGGAGAAGAGCGAAAACGAGAGGGCAAGTTGAGTGAACTTCTTGAGAGACTCACATAAGAATGAAGTCTGGCTCATGGTTTGATGATCTTTTGTGTCTTGATGATGCATTGTTTTGTGTCTTTCTGGCTTCATACAAGAGGGAAAAAGGCTTTTCGAGTGAGCGGCTATTTGAACTTGAAAGGTTGGTTTGGAACTCGTCCTCCGTTTAGTTTCCTTATATAGGGAGGACAAATACTTGGGATGCTTATGAATTGACCTGATTGCCCTTGGCAAAAACCACTTTTCTGTGCATTTTGTGCAGATATGTGACTGGCCACCTGGTGTGCATAAAATGTTGTGGATGCTTCAGTTTTTATCACCGTGTGGTAAGGAGCTTTCTTAGGGCTTACTGCCTTAGAGGTGGAGTTGCTTTCTAGGCACATTATTGGAGATAGCCACTTATTTGGGACCAACAGTGGGAAGGCAGGAGATATTAAGCTGCCTTCCAGGAAAAGGCACAAAGCAGTGATGCGCACATTGTGATTAGTCTCTCTCTTCTTTTGGTTTACTCTTCTGCTTCAAAGTTTAGGGGCTAAATTTGGTGTCATGTTGAAGTTCCCAGGATACATTTGCTTTCTTTATCCATATGCCGTCATTGAGGTACAAGTTTGGTCCTGTAAAGGAACAACACCTTCCCTCAATTCCACTGTACGTGTTCCACACTGGTGGAGCTGAGATTTTAGATTCTGATGCAAACTATATTTGGTACGCAACTAAAGGGTTTTTCATTGTTTGGATATTACATCTTACTGTTTGAATATATTCAAAATAGTGGTGGAGTTAAGATTTTAGACTTATGGGACTAGTTATACTTTTATATAAATTTATGAAAATATATATGACCGGCCTGTTCTTTGAACGGTTAATTTTCATTTTGTGAAGCGAGTCTTGCAATTGCCTTCCATGCACCTCAAAGAGTTAGCATCGGGCAATTTGAACTAGAAATTTACTGAAAAGTTTTTGATCTGTCCAATTGGAAATCTTTGTTTGATGTTAGCTCCCCTATTTCATAGGACTACAATGTACTACAACAAACTAACTTTATACATAGTCCTTTATTTTCATTTTGTGGAATAGTAAGCGCTCAATGCCAACATCTTATATAAACATAACGTTTAAGTATGAATCTAGATTTATATATTTGACTCTAATTGTACTTTCGCAATATGCACATAGAGCAATGACTGTGGCTTCCTATCGTTACAACATGTGCTGTGTTGGTTGGCTTCTCTTCCAAAAATGTAAATCCACTTGTTAAATTTTTAACTAATCACCTTAATCAATTAAGGTCATATAAGTTCAATAAGTTATTTTTTAGCGGATATAATATAATTTCAATAAAATAATTATAAAAAAGTATTATTTTATTTCTTTCAATTTGATGTCTATTCTTTATTTTCACTCTTTTTCTTTTAAGGACATGTTTTTTTCGTTGATAAATCCCAATTTATCAACTTCAACTTACTTCACAAACTTTAATAAAAAATACCAACTTCAATTAATTTCAACCAACTTTAACAAACTTTAACTAACTTCAATCTATTTTAACCCACTTTAACTCACTATTTTAACAGCCTTCTATCCATCATATAAAAAATATATCAATTTTAACCCACTTCAGTAAAAAAATACCCACTTCAATTCACTTAAATAAAAAATATTCACTTCAATCAACTTCAACGACTTCACTTATTTTTCAACCCTTATTTTTCAACAAAAAGAGTACGCTATGCCCTGCATGCCATGTTTTTGTTGGGGGATCTCATGTAACGAAGGATCCTTCCAAATTTTAACCATGCCTTTTGGAGGCCTCATGATTGCGGAGAAGATTCACGGCCGTGCTTTATGTCTTATCTGAGTTAGTTTTAACAATTACTATGTTTCTGGCTTTTCCAATTCAAGAAAAAAATACTGCAGCAATGATTTGAGTGGTAGGCTGCTAGAGGCCCACAATAATTGGGAAAATCCTGCTTTTTCTTTTTTCTACTCTAAAATAAGGGCTAGCTACTTCACCAATTTCTAATAATTAGACTAGCCTAATGAGTTGGGGCACGCACGTCTCTCTTTTACCCTCGGTGGTAATTAAGGAGGAGCCATCAATTTTGCATGCACCAGTACGGCTCAAATTTGATTTCTTGCTGAAATATCATGTCTTTCGTCTCTCTTCTTATCCACTAGTGTGGCTCGTCGTGGACTGCCTGCACATGGTATGTCTGTGGTATTTTCTGCCTTGAATTGGTCCACTTACCTATCAGCATTTCTTGGCAAACTCCCCAACATTTTATGCCTGCCGAAGTGGTAAGCTTCAGACCATAATCCATTACCATCATAACACATCAACATTTGTGGTTCTTCTTTTTGTTTTATTTAATCAAGAGAGTACGATCTGAATTCATTCATGAAATCTTGAATCACCATATATATATATATATTAACAGTTGAATTATATTCATGTATGAGTGACACGTGGATGGCACATAGGATGCCATCTACGGTGCCACTTGGAATAAGAATGTCATGTAGGATAGCAACGTAAAAGACTTCTATCATATAATTAATATAGATGTAGGTTATCAATGCAATTTTAATTCAATTTAATGTTAACTTTTTCGATATATTATCACTATTTAGTAATTGAATTTTGTCTTAAAAAACTCAAATATAGACCACAAAAATAATTTAGATGTTACCCAAGAAAAAAATTGAACTGTGTTAGACGTTATTGTTGAGGTAAGTATATATTGGACATCTAAATCTAAATACATTTATTTTTATATATTTATTTTTGAGTGAATATATCATGAGTTGACACTTAAATGCTAATTGAGCTACTTATTTCGCATACTGTAAAGCTTAATTACTTAAGCATGTCGCATAATTGGATTAAGATAATATGAAACATAGTAAGACCTTAATGTGATTGTAGGTTTCACTTACGACTACTTTAAGTTGGTAAAATATTTAATTTCTCTTCACATTTATAACTTACATTCATGATATTTTAAAAAAAAATTTAAGAGATTTATTCAATTTGTATTTCACTTAAAATTATATTTTGTGCTCAAACATCACTTAGTATAATTAGTTCTTTTAGTAAATTTAAATTTAAATTTAATAAGTAAATTAATGTATAAGAGTAGTTTGTCTGTATTCCCACAATAGACTATAATTGACTTCATAAATTAGTAGTACTCTCCTTCCCCTCCAAAAAAAGAACGTAAAAGGGTTTCCTAAATTCAAATTGTACTAAAAATTCTTCATCTGCTACTAATCTCTCTTTCTTCTTTTTTTAAATTTTTTTATTTTTCTTTGTTGATTTTTTTGTATAAATAATTATACATGAAAGAGATAAGACTAAGGTCAAAGACTTATCTGTCTCTTTGTTACTATTGTCAACAATTTTTTCATACTTTATTGATCATGAGAATAATTAATCAAAATTTATTTTTAGTCAAATCATAGGTCAAAGAGTAGGAAGAACCATCATCACTATTAAATAATATTAAAGGTATCAGTAAACTATTAAAATAATCTGCAATGGACATATAAAGTAAGTGCATGTGTAATGAATATAATTAAACTAATAGGAATCTATAAGGAAAAAAATGCACCTTTGGAGATGATTATTAGTTTTAATTGGCATCCATGACCATACGAATTTTACATTTAGTCTCATATGTGCTAACTGATCTTTGGCTAATTTTTTCTTATTGGTGAATTACCTTATTATTTCATTTGAACTATCCATCTTCAATATTATATAACCTTTGCTAAATTTCCTCATTATTTCACTTTAATGCTTACCTTAATTATTATATTATATATTATTTTGAAATTAATTACCTCATTATCTCTACAGTTACTCATTTTTATTCTAGAATTTATCTTAATTTACAATTCCTATAAGTAGGGACTTAATTTTATAGTATCTTATCTAAGTTTGTGTCGCCATTTGATCAAAAAGAAAATTTGTGTCCCTATATAATTCTTAGTTGTGGAAGATACAAAAATGAGTCCTAATAAGCGTTGGTTAGCTAAAATGAAATAATCTTATTCTTTTCTCGATCAACGTTACAATAAAAATTACAATCCATAGAATTATTTTGCACTTATATGAGATAAAATGGTCATTCGTATTAAAAAGAAGGAAATTTCCTATTCATATTTGCTATGCAATGACTATAAACAAAAGTCAAGAACAATCAGTGAAATGTGTACGAGTTTAACTTTCAAAATCGGTATTAAGTCATGGACAACTGAATTATAGCATCACGGGTGGCTTCACCAGAGGGTTTGAAGTTTATTATTAAATATGACAATGAACACTATGAAGAATACCTAAGAAAACTATCTGGAAAAAAGTATTCAATAACTTATCAATGGTATGTATGCACTTAAAATAACTTCACTACTATAAATTACCCGAAAAATAAAAAATTTGGCACTATATATCTTTTATTATTAGTGAACCCCTATAAAATGTTAATTCCAATTATGCAAAGGCCATGACATATTATGATTCTTAGAATTAAACATAATTGAAGATTAAAATAATAACAATTAATAAATTACTCCAAACTATGCAAGTAATTCGGACAGATGAAATATACAAGAAGTTCACAACTGACATACCTCTCTAGAGGCAAGTACAAATCAATACAAAATTATTATCCCATATTTTTTTACTAAATGTATAAGTATGTAAAAAATCATTACATACATTTAACAAACATCATTGATGACAAGTAATGAGGAACAAATGAAAGATCAAAACCTAATTTAGTGCAATATATGTTACTTTTGCAAGTTACTTAATATGATAACAGAAGTGCAAAAACGACAAATATGATGTGTTATTGAATATTTTATATTAGAACTACTTTTCACACATTACGCTTCAGATTACCATATGATGTATTTTTAAAAATAAAGTCCAAGTTTACAAAAGAGAACATTAAATTACTGAAAATACTATGATTTTTTTTTACCGCTTTGCTCCCACCATCAATATGGTTATTTCATAAAATCATTTTAAACTTAAAAAAATCACACAGCGTCAAACCACATAATATTTTGAACCAAAAAAAGACAATTAAAAACTTCTTGACTAATAGGATTTTTTTTTTAAAAAAAAAAGATTGCACATAAAAGATTCAAGTACATATAATTGAGGTGACTTGCTATGAAATAAAGTCAAAAAAAAGATACTACCATCAAGTTCATAAACTCAGTATGGTATAGCACCACCAACAGCATATATAACAAGATACTGATACTTATCAACCGAAAAGTGATAACTATCGTGCAATGCTCAGGTAAAAAACTAGTGTACTAATTTTCCAATGACCAAATGATTATTGCATTTTTAATGTGAAATGGTGGTATACAATTAGAGACCAGGTTGATTTTTTTGAATACTTGCTAGATTGTGGATTTCAACATTATGTAGTTGATTGTAGTATGTAATACATTGTACGTTTAGTTGCCCTAAGAGCATTAGTAGCGGAGGGAGCGCGTGTCGCCAGGTGGGCCCGCGTGTCCCACGCGTGCTAATGTCTCTTTGGCAGCCATGGGAAATGGGGGGACGCAGGGCAGTACGCTTACCCGTTCCTCCCCAATTCCCTCTTTTTTTGTCCTTATACGCGGGGCAGCACGCCTACCCGTTCCTCCCCAATTCCCTCTTTTTTTGTCCTTATTTGATTTTTTACTTTTATCCATTTTTTCTTAATAAAAAAATATTATTTAGATAGTTAAAAAAAATATATGTTATAAGGTGGGTCCATACAAAATATTTTATTGTATAATTTAAATTGGAGTTCTATTGGTTGGGAATCAAAGTGATGAAATCCAAGTTCCAAAAATGTGGAACTTTTGATGATGTGGCATGCCTGAATTTCAATTTTTGGAACTCAGGTTGGGAATGCTCTAATTTGGTCTATTTTAATTTTAGGTTATAACAAAATCTGGATTACTGTTTAGAAATTTGCCCATAATGAGAATGGTATTTGACTATTTGCTTTTAGTTGAAATTGTTCCTTAATCCCAGTTACAATGACAGTATGCGCACGTCTGTTTTTTCAGTAAGGTTTTCTTTCACTTCTGAAAACAGTTTGTGAGCTTATGCCTCTTTGCAAGGAAGTATAAGTGGTATGAAATCCAATCAACCGAAGGATCCAGTCAATTTGAATTGTCGCTTTGCTTTGTCTGAGAGCAAACTACGAGTCCTATTATAATAATTATCACAAGGATAAAATTGTCTAAATTTACATCTCTTATGGCCTTGATCTTTTGACGCACATATTCTTATTGTTGTTGTTTTGGTGGCAGTGTTGTCGTTGTTGTTCCTACTGTATACTACACATCATTATTCACGAGGGACTCTCATTGCATGCTAGAGGTTTGCAGCTGGATCCAATCTATTCAACATGTCAATCAAATATCGAAACCACAGGCCACATTTTTGTTGATTGTCCTATGGCTCAAAAGGTTTGGGATCTTGCTGCTACACATGGTGAGTAACCAAGCGATGTTTTACAACTCTAGGTACTGCACCTAGAGATTAATTGCTTAGTCAATACAGCGCTAAGGATAATGACATCTTCAAAATTGTTACTCTTCTTTGGAGTTTATGGAAAGCAGGAAATGCCGTGGTTTTTAGAAATGAAATTTTCTGTCTTTGCAGGTTTTTATTAAAGCAAAAAGAATCTAGGAAAAATGGAAGGCTAAACTAAAGTTTAGTCTTCATGATCACGTTCCTGCTTCTACCACTTCCATTTCTTCCATCCCTTCTTCCACACATTTCATCAAGTGGACTCCACCACCCCAATACTTCATCAAAATCCGCTTTGATGGATCTAAGTTAAATGACAGAGTGGCAGCAGGGTTTGTTGGTAGAGATTAACGGCTGGCACTGGCAACTTGGGCGAGGTGTCTATTTCTGTTGCGGAAGCTACAACGATGAGAATGGAGTCATGTCAGCTGTACAGGCAGGTTTCGCAAGTGCAACCCTATGATTGAAGGAGACAATAAAATTCTCATACAGCGGTGCGGGGAAAAGTTCATGTCATGTCAAATTCATACTCTTGTCCAAGACATTATATCTTTTTCGGGCCAAGCTAGCTACAGATATCCACATTCCGATCATTTCTTTTTCTCATTTTCATTCAAAGGAGTTTTATTGTATTTTAGCTGATGATAACAGGAGCATCTCTCTTGAGAGAAGGGCTACCTAATGTTACTTATTTGTACTTATCCTTTTTCAACTAAAAAAAAAAAAAAAAACTCTAAAAGCAAATTTTCATGCTAAAGGGAAAAATTAGTCTTGGGAAAGGAAGCAATATTAGTGATAAAAGTTTTGGACTTCTCGACTTCGAAACTTGGCTAAATCTTTTGAACCCACATAAGCTACATCTTTGTACTTGGATGCAATTTTGCCATTGAAAGCTTTGGACCCGTATAAAAATCCTTTGGAAAGTTCGTCTCTCTATTTTCCATTCAAAATTTTCTTGTTAATTATATAGTTGTTCACCCTTTATTGTGGGAATTCAATTGATTACCTTGGTTGTATTTTCTATGAGAATAATTTAGGAAGAGCGCTTAAGAGACAGGTTTCTTAGATTGTACGTATTTCTTACCTTTCCTACCAAGAAAAAAAAACAAAAAAAAAAGTGTCAATATAATTTCTTTTGTTCTTTTTGGATCGGGACACCATAGAACACAGATCGATAGGCCATGTGATAACTTATTTTAGGATATGAGTGATAACTTATTTTAGGATATGAGCAAACAAACTAAAAAAAAAAAAAAAAAAAAAAAATCCAAACCTGAAGGGTACAATCAGACATGATTTTGATTTAACATTTCCCCCGATGATATAACATAACCATTTTTAAAGCCAATCTTCATCCTGCAAATGCAGCTGTCTTAATGCTTTTCATGTCCTTTTTTCATTCTCTTTTTTCTTGTTAGTTACATTGGTATTCACTTCTTGGTGAATTGACTTTGGCTACAGATGGTCACCATATTACTAACGTGAATTGTTTCTTTTGTGCTTTCTGAGTATTGAGACGCCACAAATAAACTAGTGTGCATGACATTTATTTCGGAAAGCGTGGAAAGAAACCAGTGTGAAATATATTCCAATCAGGCATTCCTTTTGATTCAACATTTCTTTCAATGATGTAAAACAACCATGTCTAAAGCCAAGCGTCATACTGCAAATGCAGCTCCTAATGCCTTATTTTTCTTGTGTCTTACAGAAGCATCGTTTACTGAGATTGTAAAGCTGAATGTTTTCAGTTACAGTTGATCAGGCCATACGAAATGTTCCCATAGCAAATATCCTCTTCTCGTCAAGGATGCTCTTTCTGTGATCATTTTCAAGCCCATACTGCCTCAGCTTTCCACTCCTCCATTTTCTTGCAATCACCCTTCGTGAATCGCGGGCAATGCAGAGGCATCTGGAAGCTTCTAGCAGCCACTTCCTGGGTCTGTAAGTCAAGATTCTGCCCAAATTTCCCCTCTTTGTTTTGGCAGTTGTTTTGGTGCTTTTCATCAGGTGAGTGCACTAATGCATGGGGTGAAAACAGAGCTGAACAACCACCTCAATAGTCAATGCCATCGAGCGTAGGTCTCGCTTGAGATTGATCTGGAAAGATTTAGACATAGGTAGTGTGGCCCCCACAGAGACCGACTCTCTCTCTCTCTCAGCTCTCTCCCTAGATTGGACGAAAATGTCTTAAACCAGGCAAGGAGAGGAAAGAATCCTATGTATAATGGAGTTGGCATTTTCAGTATGGGAGATGACTTGCAAGCTTTAAATTAATTCAATCAAAGCTGAATTTTTTAATACGAAGGTTGATGAGAAACAGGAAACTATTGTCATTGCTGGACTTGAGTTGCAAGAAATCTCAAAACTCGGAAACCAATGGGCTCCAGCTGGTTGTTGCATTGTTATATAATTTATAAATCATGTATATATATATATATATATATAGCATTATTAGACAATGCTTGTTTTTGCAGTTTAATTGACACTTGTGATACGAGGTCGCTACTGATTACAATTACATTGATTTAGCCCGGATTATATATATTTCCTTCGTTTATACAACCCTAGCAGATTTTTTGATGACGTCCTTCGTTTATACTATATATAACTTGAAGATTACAAAATAAATTGAAAGAATCCTATATATAACTTGGTGTATTTTGTCATTAGTTCATCCAGTAAATGTGTATTAATTTTTCAATTAACTTTATATATGATACTAAATGCATTTATAGGACTTGATAATTTAAGCTACTCAATTTTCTTATATAAGAAAAAAAAACAAAAACTCCTCTTTCAAACTTTTTAAAAAAATTACTATCGTTAGCTATTTTCTAAAATGTTATCTACATACATTATGCATTTACATACTTTTTACATAAAAAATAGGAGTACAATTTATTTTTAAAAAATTGATCCACATATTATATATGAAACCTCATAAGAAAAGATAGAGATTCATTAGACAGAAGTACACAATTATTTGTGTGCACTTCAAACTATTTATAAAAAGTTATATATATTACACATTTACATATTTTATTTATAATGTAACTATTCTACGCAAGATTTCAATATTTCTAAAACTCTTCAATGAGCACTTTAACTCCGAATAAATGTCATGTTTAGATTTTTTAATAGATTTTATTTTATTTCAAAGAAAAATGAATAAATGAAACAAATGATGCCCATCTTCACTAAATTTTTAATTCATTTCCATGCGTGTGATATTCATTAATTAGTACAAAGCCATCATGCATCACCAATTCACCATCATCTTTCGATCTGTGCATTAATGCTGACTAATTTTCTCCATGGAACAGCAATTCATCTTCCCAAACGATGCCACAATTCAATAGGCCAGTAAATATTAATTAGAAATTGTTTGATCGTCCTAAACAGTTGAGCAATTGAGCAAGTTAAATCCTTAATTGGAAATTGATTTTTTTAAAAAAAAAAATTAAGGATGGAATTGGCTATAAAAGACCGCAGACAAGTCTCTTGGAGACATCTTATGGGAAAACAAAATAGTAGAGAAGTTAGATGTTCTTAAATTAAGATTAAAATTGGGCATTTTCTTCTTCTCTCAATAATTGTTTTTTTAATCTTCTTTTTTTTTTTTTTTTTTGTTTGATAATGACGCACGAAACATGATATCGATGTTCTCCTTTATTTATATTTTTTTTATGGTCTTTTACTTTTTGGTACATATATGTTTCGAGGTTTTTTTTTTTTTTTTTTTGGGGTTCATAAATTTGTTTGCATTATTGATGCTGTGTCATATTATTTGACTTCAGCAAATAATGTTGAACTCATTGGTTAGACATTTTAAAGTTAGTTAAACTTTGTGTTGCTCAATTTTGTTGCTTTATATTTGTGATAAATAGTTTAGGTGTCTATAATCACCTAACTTAATTTATTCAAATGGATTGAACTATTAGTATTAGGACAAAATTTTATACTTGCAGAATCTGATTTTTCATTAAGAAAAACTCAACTGATAAAAATTTAAAATCCTTTTAATATATACAATTCTAACGAAGCTCTTACATAGCGCCAGTCTGAAAACTAGTGTTATCATAAATCCAAACTAATACATTCTTACAAATGAGACATGTAACCATGTAAGCGTTAAATTATTTGTGACACAATAATTTCGATCTTTGATGGCATATACTAGAATTGGCATTATTTATTCACATCTTATGTGATATGAATATCTTAGTTTTTTACAACAAGTACTGAAATTGCATGGCATTGTTTATTCATTTTGTTTGTGATATGATGATCTAGCTATACCTCTCATTGTATTTTCATTTAGAGCATCAATGGTTGTCATTTTTGGATTAGTTCATCGATACTACAATCTCTCCCTGGGTTTGCAAGAGAGTTTCATGTGAGAAGACATTGGAACATTCGTTTAGTGACACAATCATGTATACTTCCATCACGCTCAAAATTAAAGATTAAGTAGGTATCATCAAATATACAGAAATTAATATAGGTTGGTTGAAGTGGCTTAACTGATACTTATTCCTCTCAAATAAGGTCTCAAATTCGAGTCTTGTAAATGAAGGAAATTTGTAATGGAGGAGCTCTACCCTTTATTGGGCAAACAGTAACTCGACTTCAGTGAAATGGTGGATTCGAGACTAAAAAAAAAAAATGTACAAAAGATTAGATCCAAGAATTAATTGGAATGGGCCCTATTTTGCCATCTAAATCTAAATTTAAAATTAAAATTATGCATTCTTGGGGATAAATGAAAGACTTGCATACTTGCCCACCTCACAGTTGTCAACATTATTTATTAGTCATTGTAATTGTACTTAATAGAACATGTATAGAACAGTCTCATTCACTTAATAATTCTTGTTAAATCATTAGGTATAAATACATTATTAATATCGGTCCAAATACGTTGAATGTAAAGTCTATCTCTTGTTTTGTAATTTCAATGTATTTTGGATCAATGACTGAATGATTTTGCTTACGCCAATTCCCTAATGATTTGTAAATTGATTCCTGTGTATTGCTTGCAACAGAAATTGGGGCATCGGCAATGAAAATAACAAAACAAGGATACGTATATTGTTAAGACGCTTGACAGCCTTCTTTTCGTTTCAAGAATTGTTTTCCGATCTGAGTTATCTCTCCCCTTTTTCTTTTCTCAAATGAAAATTGCCCTTTGTAGGATTTTCATAATCAGGGTGAACCTTAAAAAAAAAGTTTGTTAATTATGCATGCAAAATCACACATGCACTCCAATTGCATGTTGGAAATCTTATTAAATTTTAGATAGCTATCTCAAGTAAAATATTGGTTCGATAATTCCTATATCATACTCTTAGGAATATGTATTTCCGAAAATTATGTAAGCAAATACAATTAAAACCTACCTATAAAATACAAGCGGATAAAAGTGTCACATGATTTAAGAGAATATATACTCCCAAGAATATAACATGCAACTGTTTCTTTTCGTCTCGGAATTAATAAAATTATCATGGACAAGTTTGATGGGATGATGCAATCTTATATTGATGCTGAAACAGAGCCCGCATTGGGTGGGGCGAGGTCGGGCTATTGGAGGTGATAAAAGAAACTTAAAAAGAAGATTATCATAGTAATCCATGAGCACTGCCTTACATAGTTGCATGGTACCCCTTGAAGTAAACAATTTTGGTCAACAATTTAACACATAAAACTCATTACAACAATCTATCAGTATTAAACACAATACAAGCTACAATAAAATAGTTCCTTCACCTTGAGATACAAGTATAAAGGGAAAAGCACTAAGTATAGTAAGACGACTCAAATAAGTCTGCAGTCACAAAGACCAACACCTTTGTAATTAATAGACCTAGTAAAACTAACCTCATATTCGAAACCCGAAACCCAAATCCATATCTGACCTGACATCTAAAACATGCTCACCTGAAAATGGACCCTAAACCTGAATTGTCCCAAATCGAAACATACTCGACCCGTAATTTTCTACAAAGTTGCTTATTTTTTTATGATAAATGCATTTGACCAAAAATCGGTTGACTTGAAGTCGAGCTAAACCGAATTCACCAAACCCAAACCGAACCAATCCGATATATCACTTAACTCGAAACATGACCCAATCCAAACTTAACCCAACCAGTACCAAATGATCCATTTGCCGGGTCTAGTAATTAACTACTACTTTCAGCAACAATATATAATGTGTCGGAAATCTGGAATTGAAAAAATTTGAACACTTGGGCTAATGGTTGCGTTTCCGTTCTTCAATAAACAACCTAGACTATCTAGTAATACAAGGATTATTTCACATGACCTGATTACCTAGTGTTCAACTAATGTGTAGAACTGCTAAACAATGAACGTAAAACTGTTTTTATAAATATCACAAGCACTTCACCAATGGCCACCGTTCACTTTGCCACTCACCAAAACTAGTCTAACAAGCCAAAACAACATACTGCATATTTTAGGCACCACTACGATAATATTCGAAGGCACAGTTTTGGCTAAGAATCTACCGCGATAGATAGAAATTCCTAAGGGTCTCATTTCTGACCCTGGATCACCAGCGGGTATGTCGCCCTGGGTACACAATTTCGGTGTAAGTTCAGAGGCAGTTCAGAAACATCTGCAGGTTTTTTAGCACTTTCAATAGAAGGAGATGGTGTAGAAGATCTTCCGTCTGTGATGTCTTTCGAAACTCGAGATGACCTCGTCGATGTTCTCCTCCCATGATTCGGTCGCTTCAAGCTGCAACACAAATTCAGCAATGTGTATAAGAAGCCGAAACAGACCAATCCAATATCCAAACTAATAACCTGGAGTTCATCATAGGGAAATAAGAGGGGTGGTTTCAGATGTACGTAAGCGTAACCCCTTCGATTGAAATCCACAGGTGATTTCCAGTGACCCTAAAGGCCTTGACTACCTAAGACTCCAAAAGGAAAAAAGAAGGAGAGGACAACTTAGTGAGATATTTTGCTCCAGTCCATTACAATTTAAACCAAACCAAGTTATCCAATACCTATATTGACTTTTGGCCATCTAGAAACGGGAAAGAAATCATGGGTGAAGCTCTAGATGGACATTTCACACAATTTCCTAGAGAAGATGCCCATTTAGCGCTTGTGGTTATCATAGGTAGTGTGAAAAGTAACATAAAGTGAAAGATCACACAAGAAATTTACACAAACATTGCAGAAGCGGAAAATTCACTGGATCTGGAATGATGCAATATAAAAAGCAAGGAATGTAACTACGTTAGGATGGTTGGCAAGCAAGGGGAGGGATAGGAGGGCTGACCCCATACAACCTTGTTTCATAAAACTCAGCTGGAGGGGAGGAAGTTTCCACTCGTTCGTAAGCAAGGATGAAGGGAAGACTTTTACAAAAAATTTTAGTTTTCAACCCATTCCTCTCCATTTTCCTTGGTATAATATCCAAAGTGAGGCTACCTCACCACCCTGCTTCCTTTGCTACTAAGATCATTAAAAACAGCTCCAACCTTACTTCAATGTTAGAGAAACAATGCTGAATCATGGCTAAGAGATAGAGTGGAAAGATTATAACCATCGAAAAAGAAAAGACAGAACATAAAAGTGTATACCTCTTGGCACAATTCTAGGGTGAGACGAGCACCAACAGCCGCTTCATCGTGGTTGTCTTTGACCTCGAGGTTGATGATCAGAACAGGTTTCATAAGTACTGGATCACGGTTATGAAGATCTGCAGAAGAACTATGCTTTAAGTACTTCTCAGTCCTGAAACTTCTCAGGGACAAAAATCCAAACATAACCATTTTTGCATAGTGGATGAAAGGACTGCTCAATATAAGAAGGGACTTCAGCTATGTATTTTACATGGGAAACAGTCTTGAACAGAGAAAACAGCTGGCTTCATTTCAAAGCCTCTTTTACACATCCCCCCCCCCCCCCCCCCCCAAAAAAAAAAAAATGAAGGGAAGAACTATATATTGCGTCATGTAAATTGAGACCCTGAAGAAGAATCCAAATTTCCAAATTGCCAAACAACTCAAAAACAACAGCATACTGCATAGTCCAAAAATATACGTATTGCCTTATGCACATTGAGATCCTGAAGAAGATTCCAAATTTCCAAATGGCGAAACAACGCAAAAACAATATGCACACTGCATAGTCCAACATCAAAGCCGCCTCCAACTTTACTCACCATACATAGGTGAGCAACTTGAGGGACCTTAACCTCCAGTCTTACACAGTCACAATGAATATCTGCTCTAGCCACAGGTGAGAGAAAACAATGACATAGCCTGAAGCTATAAGCTCAGCAAATAATTCGGCAAATAGCCACTGTACACAGAAGACACCTGTAGTAGCCTTATCCTTGTCTCACTTCAGGGGTTGAGAATGAAGATCTTGCATCTCATAATCTCGTCTGGAAGCATGCCAGCAGACTCAGTATATGACTTAAGATCTTGTATAGATTTACATCCTATTCCCATGTTGACCAATGGTTTAACCCGATATAACAAATTCTGGTCCAAATGATTCATCATCCACCACGAAGTTTCATGAATGCACTCTTCAAAAAGGGATATGTGGCTTCTCTTGCTAGAAGTATAACTCTCAACAATTCAATAGCCATAACAATTTAACACTCATGTTTCATCAAGAAAAGACAGCTGTGAAACCAATTCACAAACTTCTTAGAACAGGTGGAAATTACACAGCTCCATAAACTACCTAGTCTTATAACTCCTCACCTTTCTGCATTTCACACCTTAGACCTAAATGTTGTGCAAAATGGATGTTTTCTCCAATTTAGCGAGACATCTTGCGAAGAAAGAAGCCTATGTCTTAGACAACTGTATTTAGTAGAGGGGAGACTAGGGACACTCAAGTGTCAACACTAAGGTGCAAAGTGGATGTTTTCTACAATTGTAAGACCTCTAACAATGGCATGTAAGGCACACTTCAGATAGACAGGTCGCTTAAAGAGAAACCATCCATTCAGGGATAGCCGGGGACTATAACCCCTCAGATCAAAAAAATTTTGCACGATACGGAATGATACGTATTTGCCCAATAGAAAACAAGATGAATGGATGGTCTTGTATTGCGTGAGCTTTCACTACATGTAATATTCATCAACAAAGAGCTTACACAGAGCATGGTGATTGATCCTATCTTATGCTACTCCCAGTATGTCAATGTTTCATGTGAGCCAAGAGTATGGCATATGATTTTCAAATTTCTTGAACATTAAAGTAACAAAGATGCATTCATCTCCTTCAGCATCAAAAGTACTTCTATAAATTAGCCGCACCCGAAATACTTCTATAAAAAGAGCTACATGAAATTCCATACGCGCATTAAAGAAAGGAAATTTCTTGCGCTTGATTTAGTAACAATTTCAATTATAATATCCAATGGATCTAATTAACAACGGGTTTCTCCAAGACCTCAGAACAACCAACCTTCAATAACCATATCAAAGACCTTTTCTTCAAATGTAATGACCACATCAAATGAACCATCGGCAGCATTATCCTGCCAGCGCTGAGGTGCAAGCTTGACCGATGAATTGCGCTTCAGCATGGGCAATATGCCATTCCGCTTGTACATATACTACCATTAAGGTCAGACATCAACTCAAAACAGTAATAAAAACAATGCCAAATTATTATGCAAACAGAAGGATGGACTCTACAATGCAATCCTAGCACACACACTCATTGACGAACTAAGACGAAATCCTTAACATGACATAATAATCACTAGGGATGAGTATCGTCAAAGCAAGACACTGAACAGAATTTAGCATGTGCTAGGATAGCCTAAAACTCCTGATATGGAGGGTTGCAAGAGGACAAACTGAAACAAGGAAAAAAAAAAAAAAAAATGAACCTAAAAGCTTGTCTCTTATTTATCATAGAAGAAACACAAGCCTACCACATTTTTACTCTCCGATTGTTACACCATGATTGACTAGAATCATCAAATAAGTGTTAAGACTTCAAATTAACTGCAAATATCAACCCAGAAACCCAACCACGATTCCACAACTCTAACAATCAATCTAAAAATACAAGTAACAGGACAAGAGAATAACTACGGCATTACAGGATAAATCCCAAAGTCATCCTACCATTGCGACTAATTGATTACTACGAATTTGAACCTAATAAATAATATCAACATATGGAGACTAATCAGATGCCTGAAAAACTTCTAAAATCAGCTTGCCATCAATCAACACAACATTTCAATTTCATAACTAAAATCACCCGCAAACAAATTCCATCGTAAAACTCAAATTCCAAAATGAAAACAAAAAAAAAGGATACAATTCCGGGTCTTTACGGCGGAGCTCTTCAAACATTTGCTTATAGGGAGTACCAAACTCGTAAACATTGGGTTCTCTAATGGAGGGTCCGGGGAGCTTGACATGGGCTCCCGTCCCATATGATGAGACATCAAACCCTTGTCTTTTCAGCAATGAATGAGCCTCCATGCTCCTGTTTTGATTCGACGAACACACCATTGCATATCTCAGCTTCATTTTTTGGCTCTTTAAACCCAAATTCACGCAAACCCCACCAGGGCACTGTCTCAATTCTTGCTTCTAGGAGCAAAAATTGGAACTTTATTACCAGCAAGCAATTGAAGAGGGGTTGTTAACTTGTTATTCTATAATGGGTGTGCCTAGGATGAATTATTACCACAAAAATAAACAAATCAAGGGCTCAAAAGATGCGAAATTGAAAACAACAAATCGAAAAGGGCGAGAGAGAATGTCACCTGCAGGATTCAAGTGGAGGAATTCGACGACCGGTGGCCGGTGCCAGCGCCGAAGATACCAGACCAAGAAAGAAAGCGAGGAGAAGCTGGGAGAAAGTATGCGCCACGGGCATCCGCTAATTCAAAGCCAAGCCAATACACAGTAAATTCGAAAAAGTGTCTTAGATTTCAGTCTAAAAAGTACTGTATTAGGTTAATTAAATTGCGTAAAAAGAAACGGAAAAACAAAAAGAAGAAGAAGATGATGGGAATGAATGGTGGAATTTTTTTTCCTTTGTTTTTGAAAAGAAAAGTGAAAGATTATTGATGTTATATTGTGTAAAATTACTCTATCGTATAAGTATAAAATTATACTTGCTGATAAAGTTGGTACTATTAAAGTGTACTTTATAGTTGATGGAATATTCAAATTTAATAATTTTTTCATAAAAAATGCGGATTAACTTCACTACTTATAACAATCAAAACAAATGTCTTCTAAAGCTAGATCTAACACATGATTTGGGTCATCATCCAATCAAACCCAATAGTTCAAGTCATAGGATTAAAGATGGGCAAGAGCATAAGTCACCCTGTTCCTCATTCTCTTAATACGGGAAAAAGAGCTAAATTCAAAACATAAATGTTCAAGAACCAACTCAACCAAAAGTTTAAGCTGATGGTTGAAAGTTCAGGAATATGTTTATCTCGGACACGCCCCTTCACGCGAATGTCCTTTGGACTTGAAGCGTGGCTGCTGCAAAGGCTCCCCCTACTTTGCACAATAAGTCAATATGGGAGCTGCTGAGATTTGAACTTGAGATCTCCCGCTTAGAAAGGCTTTGATACCATACTCAAGAACCAACTCAACCAAAAGTTTAAACTGATGGTTGAAGGCCAAGGAATGGGTTTATCTCTAACAATAAAGACAACTTTAAGATCTTGTCAATAATCAGACCAACTTTAGTTTTTGGAGGGCACCAAGACTTCAATTTGACAATGACACTCAAGCAATCACCTTCAAGCACCACTCTCTTATAACCCAATTTCTTGGCTTTTTGCTCAGTAAATAGACATACCATTACTTCCTCCATTTCAGGCCAGGTCGCATAAACCCCTACCTTGAGTGACAACCATCAGCACACACATTCCCCGTTGAGTCTGGAATAACCATGCTTCTCTCATACCCCCAATCCCAGCTTACCCCATCAAAATTAACCTTCTAACAGCTCGGACTCGGCTTCATCCATGACGTGCAACCCAATTAAAGAGCAACATTAGCATCAGCAAACTCCTTAACAAATTTTAGAACTTAGGGAACAACCCCGTCCCCTCGGCATTGACATATAGCTATGAAACAACCCATTAGCATGGTCATTCCAGATTCCCCATGTGTTCGGAACAAGCATGATACTCTTTAAAAAATCACTGGTAGACCGAAAGCAGCCCACCCACTCCTAGGTATCAAACCCTGCTTGGTCCCAAATAAGTCTAGTGTGGCAACACTCAAATAGAGCATGCATGTCTTCTTCTTGAATAGCACCACAAAGATCGCACCTTAGCCCAAGCCCTTGAATCCTTCCTGCAAAAGCGTTCTTCGTTGGAAACGTTTGAACACAAACACGCCAAAAGAACATCTTCATTCTGGGAGGGAGCTCCAAACTCCAAAGACCCTTCCAAAACGAACATGAGTACTGCTGACTTCTACCAGGATCTTCAGTAATCATCCTTTGTCGAACTGCGTGATAAGTGGTTTTGAGTATCAGCTCGAGAAGTATCACGTAACTCTATCACTTGGCCAAATAGTGCACAAAGGGATATGCTTTATCACTTCTGCATTTACAGGCTAAAAAAATAAAATAAAATAGAGTTAATCATATCATGGTTCCACTCACCTTTGTCTTTATCCATAAGATCTGCCACATGAAGCAAAAATAACTCAGGCTTGCACGGAGTAATAACTTTAAACGACGACGGTCGAGGGATCCATCTAGACTCCCGTATGTTCAATCTTATCTCGCCGCCTACCAACCATCTAGAGCCAAGATCAATAGCTCATTCAACACCTCATAGACTCCTACTACAAGTATAACTGGGACTATGCCCAACCTCCGTATTCGTCGCATTTAAATTCACAAAATAATGGGCTTTCATGACTTGAAAAACAAGAGAGTCATCAGCATGCATAATCCTCCAAAATTGCTTCACAAGGAGTGACAAATTAAATGTCTCTAAACCTCTGAAACCTAATCCACCGTCAGCCTTACGCAAGCAAAGTCTATCCTTGAATACCCAATGTATTTTACGTTTATCACTATTTTATGAGCACCTCACTGTCAGCCCATGACAAGCTTTCTTTCCCATCCATCCATTGACCCTCTTATATATACAACCTTTTATCAGCATAAAGGCTTTCTTGTTTGATCTCTCTATTTTTGTCGGTAATCCAAGGTATTTATCGTGAACCAAAACCTCTCGAACATCAAGAGTAATCAGCACCTCATTACGCCTCCCTGCCACTGTACCTTTGCTAAACATCATAGTTGATTCCGTCATGTTAGCTTGTTGCCCAGAAGTAACTCATGCACGTGTAATAGGTCGCGAACAGCCTGAGCTTCATCATGATTAGCCTTGCAAAAAGCAATCAAATCATCCTCAAACAATAGATGTGAAATAACTGGAGAGGGTGGACATATTTTGTAGCCTTGAATATCCCCCTCATTGCCGGTCATATCTGTTAGAGAACTTAGGGATTTAGGACGTACCTAAATAAACGGAAGCGAACTGATCTCTTTGATGCCTTTTTGCTCCACGAACTGTATCCTGGTGGCTACTAGAGTTCCGGTAGAATGACCACGTCTCAAATCCGACTAAGTGACACACAATCACTCACACGTTTAAACAGAGAAAGAGAGAGTACACGATGGTGTTAAAACACTGTAATTGTGCATGCCAAGAATGTTGTCACTCCAACAAACAGACTAGGGGGGTATTTATATGGCACTTAGCCATAACCACTTACTAAAAATGACCCCCTAAAATCCCTCAAAATCCCTATTCTTTAGGCAAGTGGCCGTTGGCCCTTGACCCAGTAACATCTCCCACTCGACCACTTAAGCCGTAACAATGTTCCTACAACATTGTTTTCTCTTCAAACGCGTCATACTAGAAATGAGACGTGCGATCAAAAAAATAGCAAGTAGTGCTATGTTAAGACACCGTCAGTCTAACAAAACACTTTCAAGGCAGACAACTCCCTAAACCATTCAAGACATCACCTGAGGCACACACTGTCCCTTTATGCCTGCTGATATGTCATGTGACTATATTCCGAAATATAATCGCCCAGGCTGATATGGTGAATATGCAATGGTTTTCCTTAACGACTCATGACATTACGTCTCAATAAGATTGCTTTCCTAATGCGTTCCGCTGAGCTGCATAGGTCTATAGCTCTTGGAGTACGCATTAAAGTAGCAACATCTCATTGGGAATTCATGCCACAGTCCTAAGTCCAAGGGAATTGTTATATGAAACACCAATGTTTCAAGGATCACACAGTGACAAGGAAGAGAATCAGTTGTCACTCCACTAGGTCGACTTAAGCATACACAGTATGAAATGTGTGTCATGGTATAACTCCCACTGAGGTGAGCCTGTCACTATTTATACCATGTGAATTACAAGTCCAGTTCCTCCTCAGAACTGACTCGAGTTACTCGGTTAACGTACTAAACGTAACCTCGTTACCCAAAATTCGGCTTTAGGCTTTGATATAAGGTTGTGTTATATCCAATTCACTCAGAATCTCATCTTAGACTTACTAAGGCGACTATTTCTTCACATCACTCGTACCAACCAAGGTACGATGATAATCAATATTGCACACCTAGTGCCAATATGATCAAGTCTTATCCTACCCGCTACTTAAGCATCAGGATTGATTATCCGTGTGACAGGATAATCAAAAGCCTAGTGATATTTAGATATGCCCAATCATACAACCAGAGTAAGATAATGACCATTTTATATAAAAGAAACATCAATCTTTTATAATGATAATAAAATGTTCATTACATACTTGTCCAAACCAAAAACAGGATATTCCAATTAACTAAACTCTATGAAGATCAAGACTCATCATATGAGTTTTGAACACATCTCTTGGAGTAGGTTTAGTTAATGGATCCGCTATCATCTTAACAGTAGATAAGTATTTTACAATAACTTCTTTCGATTTTATGGCGTCTCTTACAAAATGATAACGCCTTTTAATATGCTTGGCCTTCCTATGGAATTTAGGATCCTTAGCATATTGGATAGCAGTAGTATTGTTGCACCAAATTTCTACAGGATCATTAACTCGTAGAGTAAGATCAAGATCCTGGAGAAAACTCCTTAGCCAAACCGCCTCCTGAGTGGCGAGGCAACAAGCGACATACTCTGCTTCCATAGTCGATAGAGCTATGCAATCTTGCTTCTTGCTGCACCAAGATATGGCTCCCCCACCCAGGGTGAAGACATATCCAGAGGTGGACTTAGACTCATCCAAGTCTCCACCCCAGTCAGCATCAGTGTACCCCCTCAACTTTAGGTCTCCTCCTTGGTAGCAAAGTACCAAGTCAGTAGTTCCTCGAAGATAACGCATTATCCTCTTGACGGCTTGCCAATGAGCGTTCCCAGGGTTACTTTGGTAACGACTTACCAAACCAACCGCGAAGCAAATGTCAGGCTGCGTACATAACATGGCATACATTAGGCTTCCGACTGCACTAGCATATGAGACACTGCTCATTTTCTGTTTTTCATCATCTGTTGTTGGACGCTGCTCTAGACTCAAGGTCAAGCCCTTGTCGATCGGAGTGCCAACGGGTTTGGAATAATGCATCCGAAACCGTTCCAAGACTTTCTCAATATATGCCTTCTGGCATAAACCGAGAAGTTTCCTAGAACGATCTCTGATTATTTCCACCCCTAGGACATACCTAACTTCACCCATGTCCTTCATCTCAAAGACAGAGGACAGCCACCGCTTGGTGGCATTGATCATCTCCAAGTCACTCCCAGCTAGTAGAATGTCATCGACATACAAAGTAAGAAACATAATTCCTACTTTTGTCTTCTTGACATATACGCAGTGGTCTTCTGAGACCATGGTTAAGCCAAACGCAGTAATGGCTTCATGGAATCTGAAGTACCACGCTCTTGAAGACTGTTTGAGGCCATATATGGATTTTTTTAAGACGACAAACTTTGTCTTCTTGCCCTTTTGATACGAAACCAAACGGTTGTACCATATATATCTCTTCCTCAAGGGTCCCATTTAGGAAAGCAGTCTTCACATCCATCTGGAACAATTCTAAGTCCAGATGGGCAACTAGTGCTAGAAGTAGGCGGATAGAGGCTAATCTCACCACAGGAGAAAAGGTTTCCTCATAGTCTACTCCCTCAACTTGGGTGTAGCCTTTTGCCATCAAATAGGCTTTGAACTTATCAATTGACCCATCCGCCCGACGTTTTACCTTGAAAACCCACTTGTTTCCAATGGCTTTATGTCCAGGAGGAAGGTTGACTAGATCCCAAACTTCATTCCTAGCCATTGAGTCCAACTCATTCCTCATGGCATCCATCCATTCTTTCTTATTTGGTGAGTCAACAGCCTCTACATAAGAGGCGGGCTCTTCTATTTCCAAAGGCATGCAGAAGAAAATGTCTCTTGGATTTGGAAAAATCAGCGAGGAACTCTTCCGCGCTCACTCCTTCGGGTTATGCTAGGACCTGGTTGCATTGTCTGTTTAGGTTCCGACTCTTCTCTCCCCCTTTTCCTTTGGGGTACCAAACCTTAAGTAGGAGAAGTCCCTCGAGGCACAGAACCTCGAATAGGAGAGGTGCCACTCCCACTAACCCCTTGGGGTGTGGGCTGGTGAGTACGAGCACTATCCTCATTTCCGTTAACGGGAGATTGAGGGTCTTCCTCGTTCTCGGGTTGGCTATCCTGAGCAGACAAGCCCCCTTCAGCAGGAATAATGGGTATACTCCCACTATCTCCATCATTAGGGAAAAAGTTCTCTATCCTCGGTGATACGGTTAGTATACATATCCTCCCCTTCACCGAGAGATAGGTTTGGTTGTAACTCATACAACTGTAAGTCCTGTTTGACTTCACCAATAGTTGGGAACTCATCCTCAAGAAAGTCGATATTTCGGAAATCAATTTCCTTCATGCCGCCACCAGGATGTTCTCCGTACATCACATAACCTTTTGAATGTTCAGGGTATCTAATAAAGACCATCTTAGTGGCTCTTGGACCAAGTTTGCATTCTATGAATCGGGTTATGCACATAGCCTGTCGACCCCCATGGCCGTAGCTGGTCCAAAAGAGGTTTCCTACCATTCCATAACTCATATGGAGTAGTCGAAACACTCTTACTGGGTACTCGGTTCAAGATGTAAGTTGCTGAAAGCAACGCATCACCCTAAAAGCTAATTGGGAGATTAGCTTGAGCTATCATGGACCTGACCATGTCAAGTAATGTACGATTCCTACGCTCAGCAATACCATTTTGTTGTGGAGTGTAAGGAATCGCAAGATGTCTAACTATACCCTTTTCCTCACAGAAACCCTTGAACATATCAGAGAGGTATTTACGACCACGGTCGGTCCGAAGAGTCTTAACTCTTCAATCCAACTTGGTCTCCACCTCTGCTATGAAGCGTTTAAACACATCTAAAGCTTCATCACGATGTGATAACAGATAAACATATCCGTATCTTAAGTAATCGTCAATTAAAGTGAGGAAATAAATGGCACTATTACGTGCCTTTACATTCATAGGTCCGCAAATGTCAGAGTGAATGAGGTCTAAGGTACCAAGCGCCCTAGAAGCCTTACCAAAAGGTTTCTTGGTTGCTTTGCCAGCTAAACAAGGTTCACATTTAGGCAGCCTAACTTTAGTAAGCGATCCTAATAGACCTTCTTTAGCTAGTCTAGTCATTCTTTCTTGGCCATATGGCCAAGTCTAGCATGCCAAACAACAGAATCATGGTCTGAATCAACAGATGACACAAAAACAGAAGACATATTATTACTATAATACTCATTATCCAAGCCCAAAACAAGGAAATCATCTACTAAAGATGCGTGGCCAAACAAATTGCCACTATAAAAATGTCTAAACCGTCAATACAAGAAACAAACTGGAAACCTAATTTCATTAAAGAGACATAAGACACTAAGGAACATCAGACCCCAGGTGCATAGAGAGTGTGGTGAAGAAGTAACGAATTCCCTCCACGCAACTTAAGCCGATACGTTCCAACTCCTAGAACGTCCTCTGTAGTGCCGTTTCCAAGAGTTACAGTTTGCAGCCCCACCGGACAAGGGTGAAAGTCTACAAACCCAACTCTATCTCGAATTACGTGCTTGCTTGCTCCTGAATCTACAATCCAATTAGGAAAGGATTTAGCAATGAATGCATGGGAACATACAAGTAGTTCAACGGTAGGAAATGAAGAAGGTACCTGAGCAGGCTCGGGACACTCCCGAGCAAAATCGCCCTTCTTCCTGCAGTTATAGCACGTCACCCGTGCCATTTTATCTGTCACCTTACCCTTGACCTTTGATTGCTTCTTGGCAATACCGCCTCTAGGGCCAAGTTTCTTGGAGGGATGAAGATTCTTCTTCTTCCCTCGCTTAAACTTATTGCCCTTAGGCCTATCCACCCTAGCCACTAAAGCTACAGGGGGAGGAGCGCAAGCCTTCAAGCACTCATCTTCTAGTTCAAGGTGTTTGGTGATCTCGATGAAAGTTTTGATGCTCTCGTTGTGAGTTATCATGGTGATGAATGGTTTTCATTTCTCGTCCCCAGCGGGAAGTGCACGGAGCACATTCGTCCGCTGTTCGCATTCGGAAATATCCACACCAACAGCTTTCAGGTCGCGCAGCATGCCTTGCAAAGTTCGCACATGCTCGGTTATGCTTCGGCTCGAGTCTATCATGTACGTCATCCACTTAAGATGTAACGCACGAAGTCTCGTTTCCGAAGTTTGACCGTACATGAAGCGGATGTTATCCCACATGTCCTTAGCAGTGGGATAAATTTCAAACTCACCTATAAGGTCGTTATGCATGCAGAAAAGCATGGTATAACGCGCCTTACGGTCCTTTTTGCACCAGTCTTGGTACACAACCAAGCTGGCTTTATACTCATCAGTATGAGTAATGTCCTTGTCGTCCTTGTCTCCAGTCAAGGGTGCAGACATTGTGGTTGTGAGGTGTTCCAACACCTCACATTCTTCCAGAAGAAACTGAATCTTTCGGCGCCACATGTCATAGTTGGACCCATCCAACTTTTCATTGGTGGTCAACTCACCAATCATAGAGGTCTTAGAAGCCATATCTACAATTAAAAAAAATGAACATTAGGCATATCTTGTACATAATCAAAAAATATCTCAAGACTATCATTCATATTGTGTTCGAAAATTTCGCTAAGCTCATAATCATCACATATTCCATGAATCAAGAATTGAGATAGTTTGATTATTAATAACCCATAATAAACACATTCTCATGGATACAACGTTCAAACACATTAACATTCCTTATATTATCATCACATAGACGTTTTTAGAATTTATGCAAGACATAATTGCATAAACATAACATAAAACACATTTATTCATGTTTAAATGAGAAAGAACTAATCTTTCATATATTAATCGAAGCACATAGTGATATATATGTATGTCAGTTTACATGCCAATTTGTAAGTATAAAGTTCACATAAACTTCAAAGTTACAGGCTTACATACATGAAATCCATTCATGTGTCAAAATATTTTACCGGACATGTTTTAGACCGACACAATCAGATACGCATACCAATTTTTGCCCAAATGAAATGAATAAACACATTATTAGAAAGAGAGAGACTTTTCGCAGAACCACCCCCCTTCTTCTCGAGGCTTTTGCGTCTTCTTCTCCTTTTGCCTCTTGTCTCTCGCCTCTCGCCTCCCCTTTCTTCCTCTCTCTCTCTAAAACTCTCACCTGTCGAAGCCCCGGCCGGCCGCCATGACAAAAACAGGCGAGGCCCGGCCGCCATGGGAGACGAGCACCCAGCCCGCGACCCTTTTTTTTGGGGTTTGGGGTTTCTACCTCTCGATTCTTTGATTCGTGCCGGAAAAAAAAGCTTGGGAAGGCCCGGCCGCCGTGGATTCCGAGCACTAAGCCCGACGTCCACCGGCCTGCTGGTCTTCCCGGTCCTTTTCCAGTACCCCAAGCCCCAAAAAAAACTACCAAATGAGGAAACCCGAAGCCGCCGCCGCCCCCTTCTGAAGAAAAACTCCACGATCTCTCTCTTTAGTCGCCCTACGTTCAAAGCACCGGCACCATCACATAGATCGGCCGGCGGTGGTCTCGTCAGTACGCGGTACGCGCGCAACGCGCCACTCAGGCGGTGGCGCGTGCAACCCACACACCGCCATGTCTGGGCGGCCGGGGGTTTTGTTCAGTTCGGGCGACAGATCGGGGTTCGTGGAGGGCAAAGTGAAGAGGAAAGAGAGAAAATCGGGTCTCTCTCGACGGCGCGTGCAACCCATGCGCCACCCCTCTAGTTAGGCTATGGCGGCGGCTGATGGTACGTTTAAAACCACGCTTCCCCCTCCTCTTTTTTTGTGATTATCATTCGGTCAAGGGTCAAATGGGCGAGGGTCTGAAATTCAAGAGCAAATAAACCACTCGACTTTGCATGCATAGTTTTAACAAATAAATTATACATGTTTTTTCTTAAACTATCGAGAGCAAAAACATCAAATTAGGCTCTGATACCACTGTTAGATAACTTAGGAATTTAGGACGTACCTAAATAAACGGAAGCGAACTGATCTCTTTGATGGCTTTTTGCTCCACGAACTGTATCCTGGTGGCTACTAGAGTCCTGGTAGAATGACCACGTCTCAAACCCGACTAAGTGACACACAATCACTTACACGTTTAAACAGAGAAAGGGAGAGTACACGAGGGTGTTATAACACTGTAATTGTGTATGCTAAGAATGTTGTCACTTCAACAAACAGACTAGGGGGTATTTATATGGCACTTAGCCATAACCTCTTACTAAAAATGGCCCCCTAAAATCCCTCAAAAATCCCTATTTTTTAGGCAAGTGGCCGTTGGCCCTTGACCCACTAACAATATCCAATAATGCAAACAAACCTTCAGCACAAAATATAAAGAGATAAGCAAAGATTTGATCCCCCTGTCAAATACCATGACAAGGTGTCGATCACATAGCCACGGGGCTCCCCATTTATCATAAAGGAAAAAGATGCAGTTTCCACACAAGACATAGCTAAATTTACCCAAGTCAGCCTAAATCCCAATTTCAACATCATACCTGAAGAAAAGGTCATTCCACCCATTATAGGCTTTTGCCATGTCCAGTTTAAGGCCCATAGAATCTCTTTCCACTGCGTGCCTATTCCTCGAATGAAAAATCTCAAATGCAACCAAAATATTATCCAATATAAACCATCCTGAAGTGAAAGCGCTTTGATTTTTAGAAATAATCAAGGGGAGGATTTCCTTCAGTCTGTTAGTATCGACCTTCATAGCCAACTTGTAAAGCACATTACACAAACTAATAGGCCAAAACTCAAACTTCATTAGGGTCGTACTTTTAGGAATAAGTACAACATGTGTATGGTTAAGGCCTTGTGGCATCCTCTACCCATTAAGAATTCCCAGAACCGCCAAACTAACATCATTCCTGACAATAGGCCAAAATTTTTGGTAAAAGCAAGGATTGAACTCATTAGAGTTGGGAGATTCACCTGGATGCATTTGCCCATGTGCCTGAACAACCTCAATAGAATTGGGTCGATATAATCAACTAGTAATCTCATCGGCGACCCGAGGTTGGATAAGGTCCAGAATGTCGTTCATGTTGCTAGGATATACAGAAGAAAACAACCCCTCAAAGTAGTTAACAATAACATGTCCTCCTGCTCCGTGACTATCCTTCCATGCACATCCTTCAGCTCAGTAATATTATTTCAGCTGTGTCTCATGTTAGCTTGTCTATGGAACCATGAGGAATTTCTATCCCGTGTTGAAGAAAGTCTGACCTCTACTGTTTCCACCGCAGTAACTCTGCCTTTCGCCACTCCTGCAATCTATCAAATGACTCCTTCCTCTGGTGGATATTGGTGGTAGCCTTTAGTTGCTGGTGCTGTTTATAATTTCTCGTTGAAAGTGGCCAAAGGTAGATGCATTCCAACTAGCTAGCGAGCTCATATAATTTACAATTTTCCCCAAAGAAGATAGCAGTGGGTCCTCACAAGAGGCTCCTTCCCAGGAGTCCCAAATAACTGCCTCGTAACAACTATTCAAGGTCCACATGTTCTTCAAACTTAATGATTGATAATCAATCTATATTTATAAAAAAACAAAATGACCTTTCTTCTCCAATTGCCACAGGTCATTGCTATGTATCTTATCTTCTTTAAAAAACATTATATCCTCATTATTATAAGACATTAAAATACTAAAGATTCTGATAATACCAACATTACTAAAAATATAAGTAATTAAATATTCTGAATATTAACCAAATTATTGCATTATATTATAATAAAATATATAGGATGCGAATGATCTACGAAAGACTTTGAATTGAAAAATATGAGTCATTAAAGATTCTGAGTATTAACCTAATTCTTGCATTGTATTATAATAAAATATTTGCATAGGACATTAATAACCCACTAAAAATTCTGATCTACTAAAGATTCTAAATGAAATATAATAGATGTTAGTTATAAAACGAAAGACAAAATATTGCAACAAGATAATAGAGATTTGTTATTACTAGTCTGGGCCCGTACTTTATATGGTGCATATTCAAATAGACAATTGGTAAATATGATATCGAAATAATAAGCGGATAGTTATTGTAGGCATAATTAATTAATATTATAAGTTAGAGGAGATAATGCAATAACTCAATGAAAAGTTAAGTATACAGCAACTTCGTGCATAACCACTGAGATTAATAATTAAAAACTATATGATTGTAGAAGAGGTCTATATAAGGCTGTATTCGGTAACAGCATTTTAGGTAGTATTTAGTGTTTTGACCAAGTGAATATACTAATTAGTTAATTTTTAGGGTTCAGTAAACTAGTGTTTTAACTAACATTTTAAGTAGCGTTTAGTATTTTAAATAGGGTTTTTGAAAAACTAATAGTATTAACATTTGACATTTACAAGTAGCGTTTCGTATTTTTTAGCCAAAAAATATCCTTTAAAAATTTTATCTTTGAAAATTATCTATATCCTTTTATGTCAATTTACATTAATCAGCTAGCCTAACAGCTAAATTTACCGAACACATTAGTTTCAACTGCTCATCTAAATAGCTATCCGCTAATAACTAAATTAGAAACACTATCCGATATCTAAACAGCTATCGGCTACCTGAACTGATATCCGCTACCTAAACAGTTAATTTTACCGAACAGGGCCTAAGTATGATGTAGACAGTAGATAGTAAATTTGTTACAAAACACACTAAATGGAAACAATCATGGAAATCATGTTTATGTTTGTATTATCTTTAATATTACATACTCATATTTATATTTGTATTGAAAAAGACAAAATAATAATAATCATGGAAATCAAAATATTTATTATTTCTTAATAATTGTGTATATTATATTATTTGTTAATAATAAGGTGTCACATAAGTAAATGCGAAGAGGATCACATGTGTTTGAGATAATATGGTGTGTGTGGGGGGGGGGGGGTTGGGGTGTGTGTATATTTATATGTATACACATATCATCAATAAAGCAGTTAATGTTTAATAGTTGATTTTCTAAGCCTGAGTTCTCAGATTGTTAGTATACGTATGTGTGGGTGTATATATATGCACCAAAGTGTAAATGTCTGTGCATACTCTCTATGCAGGATTACAGATTTGGCTCATACTTCCTATGTAGGGTTATTATCGACAACTTAATGGAACTATTACTTATAGAAAAAAAAACATCTATGACAATTTTAAATTCGCAGCCTTCTTTCCTTTTTCAATAATGAAGTTCCAGTTCGTATTGTTTGGAGATAACAGGAATGGAATTAAGTTTCAAAACTATTTTATTTTAAATTATTTTATGTTTTTATAAGATATCTGCTATTATTTTTTGTAATTAAAAATAACTATTTGTATAATTTTTTTATATTTTAATAAGTGAATTGTAATGGATGTCTATGTTGGAAGATTATACCTGCCGATTTGTCAACTGCTTGTATAGGAGCCAAAACACTAGCAAGAAATGTGATGCTGTGAAAACTTTGCAATCTCTTGCAGGATGGGTATTTGTAATTGCAGTAGTTTTAGTTATAGGGGGTGTTTAGCAAACAGTTTTTGAAAAGTTTTTTGAGTAAAAAGAGTTTTTTTGATCAAAAGTAGCTGTTTCACCAAGTAAAAAGCTAATATAGATGTTTGGTGAAAGAGCTTTTGTAATAGCCCAACCCTGAACAATGTTTATTTATTTAATTACTTCATGATAAAGATTTTTTCATATTTATTTATTGCATTTAATCATTTCGGTGGAAGAAACAATACACACACACACACACACACACACACACACACACACCCCATTTATGCTTTTGCTTTGCAATTCGGGTTCTTGTTATCATACAATTTTAGGAAAATCGATAGTAGGCCTCGATAATTATGGTTTAAGAAATAATAATAATAATAATAATAATAATTATTATTATTATTATTATTATCATCATTATTATTTTTATTTTTATAACCTCGAAAAAATTTAATTTCGAGCTACGAAAATTCAATCGCATATAGTTTACTTCCCTTCCCAGGCCCAAACCGTATAAACCAATCATAGCCCAACAAGCTTGCCTTGTTAACCATGATTTAATTTTAACCTTAAACTTAACCATGGTTTGCCAAAAAGCTACTTTATGGAAAGTTAAATACTAGCCAAGTGTGTTGATTCATTTCTAACCAAGTAAGACAACACACACATATTTCTCCCCTTTCTCTCTCCTACCCCATGGCCAACTGCACCAGCTACCTTCCAGCCACCAGTCAGCCACCCTCTGGCCACCAAGGCATCCACCAGCCATCCTCACACCCCCTTTAAGCATCAAACATCACTTTCACCTACTTTTCTTCAAGTAAAGTGAGTAAATCCTAACCTTGTTCTTGTTAATTTTGCTTGTATCTTGGTTTTGATTCTTGTTCTTGTTGTTTTTTGGGTAGTTGATCATGTTGTTTTGATAAAAATAAGAGTTACTTTGGATGTTTTAATTGTGGGATAAGTTGGAAAGTAAGTAAAGGTTGAAGTTGATCATATTCATGCAAGCTTAAGTTGAAACCATATTTATGGATTGATTTGTATTTGATTTGGTGATCTTTAGCATTATGAATGATTATGATGGAGTTGTTGCAGCTTTGGATGGTTTTGGAGGAGTTAAGGGTGAATCTGAGTTGGCCAAAAGTTAGAGTTTTAATGATTATGCAAGGTTTAGCTTTCCTTTAATAGCAAGCATGTTATTTGTGTATATTTGATTGAGAAATGAATCTCTGATGTATATGATTATGAAGTGAAATTGAGTATGGTGGCTTTGTATGGTGATGGAAAGGACTAAAGCTTTGTTACATGATTTTAAAGAGTGATTTTAGATGAGGATTTGTGTGAAAAGAGAGGAGAAAGCAATAACAATAGGGGTTGAAAAATGGCAGAAAACAAGGGAAATTTTGCCAATAAATTGGTAATGATCGGCCCACCCAAAAATTATGATTTTTGATGGCTAGATATATTAGTGTGTTAGCTGTCAGCTACTTTTTGAATAGCCTTAATCCGAGGTCTGTAGAAAAAATTATAGCTGTTTTACTAGAACTACGCAGGTTCAACCAAAACTAGTACAGTTGTGGTCTAACCCCATTTTGGGAACCTTATTGTGGGAATCGTGTTTTACATTGTTAATGAACATTTCTTGGGACTTCTTGAGCTTCCTATATTTGAAAATTAGGTCTCAATCAGAGACCGGATGACTAAGTTATGAGTCATCTATTCTAGCTCTTGCTACGCTCTTACTTTTCTTTTACTAAATTATTAACTATGAAAATAAAAATAGTTGCTAACTATGTGTTCTTATAATGATATTTTGAACAAAGTCGGGGGCCTAATCCATCATTTCCTTCCCTTTTGTGCATAATCCCATTTCAGTGAATTTTATTAAAAGTACCGGGTACATTCATTGCATGTATCTTTAGAAATTAGCACGTATTTATCAAAGTTATAATGTTTTCGTAAGTACATTAATGAATCAGTTTAATTAGTGATTTATCATATAATTAGTGACCCCATCAGTCATCAGTTACAAGGCATTGCTCTTCAGTTACCCACGCAGCTTCAGGCCAGATCTCCCGATCGACTTGACAGGTGTACACCCATCCTCCGATCGTAACAGTTACCAGGGGTTCACTATCAGATAATAATTGACAATGCAATTTGATATTCATCTCATTCCCTATTTTAAATTAAAATGAATTGCAATGCGGGCCCAATCAGCTTTTTAATGAACATTTAACAATATGGAAATGTATGTACTGAGCTTCGACTCATAGTTCGAAATATTTCATATTTTGTTTTAGGAAAATGCTCGGTGAACTGCCCACAGGCTGACAGGCCGACTGGAGGAGATAAGTGAGCGGGAAAGTCAAAAGGGAACAATGGTGTTTGAGTGCTGAAATATTTTGAGCACTGTGCTGTGATATATTTTGACATCCAAACTGTATACTCTACGAGAGCTACTATATTTTGGTGTAAACTTTAAGATAGTTGAATGGCTTTGATGTTAGAACTGTTCATATATGGTTTTGATGGATTGTGATCGTGTGAATGCCTTATGATGGTAAACGTTGTTTAGCGTTGCTATATTTATTGTTTACAAGCAAAGCCTTGTCCTTTTTGGACGGCGACCCTGATTATTTGGGATATTACTCCTAATTGGTGAATCTAATGAAGAGAACGCAAATAGTAAAATATGTTTAATTTGGGGGCGTTACAGCTTTTTAGAAGAGCTTTTTGGGTCCAAAAAGCTAATTTGTAAAAGCTAATTTTATGAACTTTTTGGAAGAGCGCTTTGAAGAAATAGTTGTTTATTTCACAACTTTATCAGAAATAGCTAATTTTAATAAACAGTTTTTTAACAAACTGCTAATTCAAACAGTTAATACAAATAGCTAACTTAAACAGCTAACAACTAACAACTAATATAAACAGTTAACAACTAACAGCTAACAATTATTTGCCAAACAAGGCCATAGTATGAAGCCTTGAAGCTATTGGAGATATGAACATGGGAAGTTATGCAAAGTGGGAAGTCGTAACTCTTTAGAGTTGGTTGTTTTTTTTTTTTTGTTTTGTTTTTTAATGTTTTTCCATCCCATTATGCAATGTGGGATGGTTGGAGTTATGTGGTTCCTTTTTTTTTTTTTTTTTACTTGGCATAATTAAATCTTTTTTAGCTGGTGGTTACAACTTAGTGGGTTGTTTGAAATTTAAAATAGGTGCGAAGTATCTTTTTAGTGGAATTGCATGAAATTGCAGGGTTGAGGGAGGGAAGGATGATTAAGGGAGGGAAAGATGATTAGCCATTCTTATTCTACAATTTATTATATAAAGATTAAGATAGATTAGGTATATAATAATTAAAAGTGTTTTGGAAATTAATATATGTCATTGTCTCTTTAATAAAGATATTGATGGCTAATCCATTCATTTTCTTTTACTAACTTAACCCAATTTTGTAATGCTCACATAATGACTTTGCATGTTCATATATTAATCTATAATACAGGCTTTCCTTTTTTTTTTTTTTTTTTTTGCTTTTCACTTCAAATTACGCTTAGGACATAGCTTTAAAATACTCTAAACATTAATTTTGCACACAGATGACAACCCCCTCCCCCACAAAAAAAGCCAAATCTATGTATAAATGTCTTCAATGGGAAAATCTAGGTACAAAATTAAAGTTAAGTAGATTGAAAAGCATTTTTCAAAAAAAGGGGGAAGCCACAAACATTTAGTCTTCCTAATGGTCAAATGTAGATGTCCACATTGCTACGCCATTAACACCTTGTTCTTTTCAACTAAAATTTGGTGAATTGAATTTATTTTTGGTTAAATTAAACTTATTTTTTCTTGAACTGAACTAAGCTAAAATTATTCTTTTTCTAATTGAACAAAAATGAACTTATTTTGAAAAAATGAGTTGGGGAGAACATGGCCTAGGTCCTTTGAGCTCCATCCCCCAGTAAATTTCCTTTGATGTTGAAATATATAGGAAAAAATGAGCCTTACAACCACCCGAAACATGTTGAATATTTAGACAGCAATTTCTAGTACCAACCTTCCTTCCTTGATTAGGTTCAACAAACATCTTAGCCATCGTAAACAATTGTACATAAGTGTGTAATACTGCCATCATGCAAGAATCATTGCCTCACAATAATCATAAGTCAAAAAATGCAATTATCTCTCTGAACTCCCAACTTCAAGCTACTCCAAATTCCCTTTTTTTGCGGCAGGGGAGGGGGTGGTCTATGAGAATAGAAAAGAAGACATATGAACACCCCTATGGAAAGAAATAGAAAGATTACAGAGATGAAGATTCCAATATGATACAAGTTTCTAAATACAATTACTTACATTCAACCTAAAAAGAGTGAAATTGACAACATGCTTAAACAAAAAAAAGTCAAAAAAAGACGTAATCTAAATAATTCTAATTCAACTCATATTCACGAACTTAAACAAAATTGTGCAAAAAATAAAAAATAAAAACAACTAAATTAAACACCCAGATACACACCACACTAGAGAGTAATTCAGGAAAAATATAAGGTGGGAGAAATTAGATGGCAAATTAAGTTAACAATAAAGGTTTAAAGCTCCAGCATCAGCATCAGCATCTCAGTTATTGACACTAAAGAGGGTATTATACTCCACCTTTTAACGTTATTAAGAGTCTAACCAAAGCCTCCAAAGGTTTCATGAACTCCTGTGAACAATCTTGATAATCTATTTTGGGGGTGGCATCCTCTTGCATTCAACATAAGTATCCCAAAAAAACATGAACGTCATATAGATGGTGGATGTATATACATGAAAACTGTAGTTGTATCCTTCTAACCCATCGAAATAGTTAACAATGAATGTCACCTCCAGAAGCTATAAAAAGCTCCAGTACTCAACCTCATTTCCCATATGAAGGACGTTTTATCAAGGATTGCCTAACTAATAAAGTGGTTTTTGATTGTTTATGGCTATAAATTCTAAACCACATAATAAAAGTTGAAATATTTAATTAAAACTCTACACATAAAAATAGAAAAAAAAATATTACTAGTTGATGGGAGATCTCATGCATCTTTTGCAAAAGTTTCGAGAAGTTTCCCTCCGAATCGGGTAAAGCAAGCTTGGCCAATGTCGACAGGGTAAGATTTAACCATAATCACAATAGGTATTAACACCCCAAAAAAAAAAAAAAAACCCCAACAGATAATAGATGTGAATGCACAAATATTAAACCAACCAAAACATAAACATCCACAAAGAATAGTTACTCAAAACTCAAAATGGAGTGGAGGGTTCAATTAAGTCTCATATCCCATGTTTCCCGATCCTCATGCACCTCATTTGAACATAGACATTTTTAGTTTTATCCTAGGCATAGAGGATGTTACCAATTATGTAATGAAAAATTGCTTAAACTCATATAATGACACAGAGCAAAAAGCAATCAAGATGTTGATAAAAAGCATAGAGTACTATCACTAAAAGATTGCTCTTGTACATCCTCAACCCATCCATATATATCGACAAACCGACTGACCAGTATTAGTTTTCTCATTGTCCCCTTTGTTATGTCCATGGCCCTTACATTGTTGCTGTCAAACAACAATTTAATGACCTTTCATTGAAGACCTTGCATGGATGAAATCAATCTGATAACGCAAAATCAATATCGAGTTTTTTTTCCCTTAAATCATCTATATCATATGGATTTAGGCACCAATCTCAAAATAGTCAAAAAATAAAATATAACCTCAAAATAATCACAAAACAAAATCTAAGCATGTAACTAATCCTAAATGAGTAGTACAAATTACGGATCATATTAGAATATAGTTAGATACCATAGAGTATATAATTAAACCCAAAATGCATGTCGATATCAATAACATGCAATTCTGAATCAAAAGAAGCAATGAACTTCGAGCAATCCAACTCGAAGACCCAAGCTGCTCGTGTGATCGAAAAAATATACCAACTACAATCCCTAGAAAAGAAATCACTTACAAATATAGCATAAGACTTTAATCTTTAATCACCCCCACTCACCCAAACCAAAAGAAAAAAAAATCCATTTCAAATTCGTTATGTGGATTTCTACAGAAAAAAGGAGAAGAGAAGACACTGCAGATTAGAGAATTAACAATAAATAATTGAGAAATTAGACATTTGCTATTAAAAATTAGAAACCAGAGTATTAAACATGATTTTCTGAAGGAATAGAAATTTTTGAAAGAGGCAGTTGTAGTAAATGTGAAATTACAAGATCAACTACTATGGAGCTTTTTAAAGTTATTCAATTGGATTCACCAATGACCAAGCACACTGAGAGAGAGAGAGAGAGAGAGAGAGAGAGAGAGCTAATCACTTTAGACTAAAGATTTATACCAGTTCTTTGTAGAATTAAAATTGCCAGTGAAATTAAACCTGGTAATTTGAGACCTAAAATCATAATTGAAATTAAGCTTAGTAATTAGAAAAATATCATAACTACAAATTCAATTTGCTCACTGCTACCTTGATATGGGCTTGTCTCACAAAGTGATAGTCACATTCACATTCGATTACTGCTAAAAACATAAAAGATATGTCAGCTAATACATCTTTGAAATAAATATGCATGCAAACAAACTTCAAATAAGACCTGTTAACCCTCAAACCAAAGGGGAAAAAAAGGAAAGCAAAATCACCAAAATTAACTTCTCAAAATCCTCATTATTATCCAAACTTTCAAAATTATTCTCTATACTCAAAAGAGAGAGAGGAGAGAGCAATTACATTAGGTGCAAAGAAAGAATTATAGAAGGCAAAAGAAATGTGCCAAGAATAGTTGCAAATATGTATTAGTCAAAATTCTTTTGCCCAAACCTTCTGTGAACGGCAATGGACGGAAGAGAGAGACAGTAGAGAGAGAGTGAGGTAGAAGTGAAATAGTTCTAAGTCATTGAATTAGCCATAGGAAAGATTTGCAGTTATTCAAAAGTTTCTAGAGATGCGTGCTATTGATCGAAGTAACAGTCACATTAATTATCCCATTAATTGGACAGTTATAAAATATATAATTACGTATTAATCATGTCTATTAAATCCCTATTGATAGTTACAGTTGTATGCTGCTATTTGAGGGGTTTAGAGCTTGATTCTTGTGGTGATAGAATCCGAAATAGATGATCCCCAATTCTCTCACCTACCTCTCACGTTAGCCTAGCCATCAATCGGGCTCGGGTTTGGGGTGTGACAACTACGGTGACTCTAGTAGCCACCATCAGCTCTAATTCAACAATGCGTGGGCAATTCCCGAGCAATGAAATCATATGCTTCGGCACTAAGGTACGTTCCTATTTCCCTACAGTGGTATCAGAGCTATTGTTGCTCGGTTTTCACCCCGAGTTGATCAATCATAACTAAACATACGATTAGTTCATACTAAGTTCTGGATTATGCTTAAAGTATTATCTGTGCTGTCCTAATTGACTCAAATGTCTTCTGGTCATGTGATTACTAAGCTTAATCTTGGTATTTAGTTTTTAAGGCAACATCTTGTATCACTGTGTGTGATTAATGCCATGAATTTCAACCCAAGCTCCCTAACCCTAGAACGACTTTCTGACTCAATTGAAATCCTAAACTGTGCCACAAGGTTGTTGCGGTAGCTGCCACATCGGTGAGGCCTTAGTAGCCTATGGCCGTGATGACACCGGTGGCAGCAAGGTCGTATGTTGCCCACGAATCGGAGAGCTCCCTCCCGATGACACCCAAATTATTTTAAAAAGAAAAACTGTTTCTTGGTTCTGTGCATGATATTTATGATCCTAAACCTTAACTCCAAACCTGACCGAACTTGTCTTCCCCAACCAGCCAAACTCCGCCTATACCTTTGTGGCTATGACGGACAGTGCTCCGACGTGGCCTTAGTGGCCAAACCGATGGCCTCCTTGCACCCAAAAAAAAAACTAAAAAAAACTAGAAGCAAGAACGGGATAGAAAACAGGAAGAGGCCCGCAGGCATACCCATCAGAAACCGCCTAGAGGGGTGGCGCGTGTGCACCATTCGCCATCGACGAAGGTGATTTTAGACTCCCTTCTTCCTCTATCGCCCTTTAGAACCGCCGATCTGTGCATGACCACAGAAAAATCCGCCAAAAGAACCCTCCATAAGTGGTGTATGAACATCACATGCCACTATGTGAGAGGCGCATAGGCGAATCGGCTGGTGTTTTTGGGTTCCTTGGCGGCCGATCTACACCAAGGTGATGTCAGTTTTGGTCGGGAAGCGTCACAGAGGCTAGTGGGCCTTCGATTCACAGCAAGGCATGCGGTTTTACATCGTATGGATGGATGGTGTCAATTAAGCAGCAGTCCCTAGAGTGTTGCTCTCTCATGGCAGCCATAGAGTCCAGTAGCGGATGGGACGTCGAGAGGGGGTATAGGAACAACAGTGAGATAGAGAGAAGCCAGGCGTTAGAGAGTCAGAGAGAGTGTCTAAGGGTTTTGGTTATAGCGAGAGAGAGACAAAGGCCGAATAAATTAGAGAAATGGGGCCTCTCGGTTTTGTTTAGTTTTATTCAAAGTTTTTTTTTTTAATTTTGTTTTTCTGTTTAAAACAATTATCAAGATTGTTAGATATGGCATGATTTCTAATTGAGCTATGATGATGTCTAAGTTGATAAAGTTTCATGCAGTTAGTTTATTCGTTGAATTAAGATTTTGAATTAGTTTTAATTCTGAATGCATGAATTCGTTATGAAAACATTACTATATTTAATGTCGTATATAAATTTTTTTAATATATGCACCGAATTGAAATTTTCACGCGCCAAGTGACTTGTAAATAATTGGATTGAAGTTATATGAATGTGTTTCATATATAAAATTAGTATGATGTAAATTTGTTTTATTCGAACTCAATAAATATCTATGTGATATTAAGATCCCACTTGGTCTGTAAATGAATATGTTTCATGTGTTATATTTTATAACTTATATTATATAAATATGTTTTATATAATATTCGGTTGTGTGAATATGTTTCATGATGATCCTTTTATTTAATAATTTTATGTACTTTTTATGCAAATACATGAGCAATTGTGATTCGGTTAATTATTTTGTCATTGCTTTAGTTAACAAAGATGTTTTATCGAGTTTCGCATGAATTGGTTTCATGCCATAATGTTTAAATATATAGGATATTTGATCATTTTATGAATTTGTTTCATGAAATTTAAATTTGAAATATTATACATTTTATATAATATGCGAATATGGTATGCCTTTTATTTAATAATTTTATATACTTTTTATGCAGTATATGAGCAATTGTGATTCGGTTAATTATTCTGTCATTGCTTTAGTTAACAAAGATGTTTTATAGAGTTTCGCATGAATTAGTTTCATGCCATAATGTTTAAATATATAGGATATTTGATCATTTTATGAATTTGTTTCATGAAATTTAAATTTGAAATATTATACATTTTACATAATATGATAATATTACTTTGAATTCGTTTCATGCAAATTTTGATATTATATGGATCTATTCTATATAATTAAATGCGATTAATATTTGGATATATTTCGTGCTATGAATTATGTTGCATTTGATTACATGAATATGTTTCATGTCAATCACCAACTAGTAGCGTTATATAAACATGTTTTTTATATATATGCAAACTACATGAGTTCTAGTAAATTTGTTTTCCTAACCCAAATTAATAAATATGAATTTGTTTCATGTTTTTTATTAATTATGTAATTTAGCAGTATTTTATGAATTCATTTCATAAAATCTAAATTTATAAAATTATGAATGTGTTTTATAATTTGCAAGTGACATTTGAATAAGTTTCATGTTATCTATAATTATATAAATATGTTTTATATGATGTTCCTTGGGCTTTAATGAATTTCTTTTGTAACATGTTATTATTCGAAAATGTTTCGCAATATAGATTTATTTTATTATATAAATGCGTTTTATATAATAATCTAAATTTTATGATTGGTATGTCGTTGATACAGTTTTAAATGACATATTAGTAGTTATATAAATTCATTTTTTATGATCATATAACTTCATGTAAATTTGGTTTACATGATAAAGTTGAATATCTTTGTGATATTTCTAAAATGTTAATTAGTTTAAGCATAAAGTTTTCCACAAATTTGGTTTCATGGAAATATGTGATAATTAAATTATAAAAACTTCTAATTCATGTTTGTATGAGATGATTATGAGTTTAGCGAAATTTTCGATCATGTGACATGAATGATGGAGTTTTTGATAATTTAATTATTAGAAAATATGGCTAAGGTCCATGTTTTAAAACATATACTTTTAAATATGGCAATTAACATGTGGTCGGTAATTTATTTACCAATGAATAGCTTGATAGCGCTGACTATGAGACAAAGTGTTAGAAGATTCAGTTTATTATGAACAAGCATGAAGTGTAAGAATACTCGTCAGGTTCTAGGATCTAGAATGGCAAAGATGGTACTGCAAGTGAGCAATATCGAGAAAACTTAAAAGCATACCTAAAATGGTTTGAAAATAGATCAATCAACATGTTATACTTTCTCGTATTCTATCAATGACGATCTAGTGAGAGAATTGAAAGTTATCCCACTGCTGAGTGCATGTGGATTAACTTAGCATCAAGTTCATCCAGATTCATTTCCTCTTAAAGTTTCGGACCTAAGGGTAGTATTGTCAAATGGAAAAAGGCTAAGGGAAATAAAGAGAAGCATGGGATTGTCCTAAGCCGATAAAGGTACATTCTTTCAGAGTTACTCTAAAATAATATGTGTGCTTCCAAGCATCAGTTGCCAACTATAATTCTTAGTGGATTGTAGAGATGGGAGCAACCAAGCACATAGTTAAGGACCGAGTTGATTTTGTGAACTTTGGTCGCCGCCTGGTAGGTTCACAATTGTCATTTTAGGTAACGACGATGAAGAAGATGCCTTTGAATTAAGGACATATCATCTGAAACTCCGTGAAGGGACTACATCTCTTTTTCATAATGCTCTCTAGGCAGCTAAGGTGCGATGTTCCCTTGTGTCTTTTGTTTATGAGATTAGCTTTCTCTTTCATTTTCGTCTAGATGTCTTAGATATCTTATACAATGGCAATTTGTTTTGCCAATTTGTTTTGCCATGTCACATTAAAAGGTGTTTTTAGTGTTTTGGACGAAACAAGACATCTTTCATCTTTGCTTCATTATCGACTCTGTTTTAGGCATGCTCAACTTGACCCTGAGGGTCAAGGTAGAGTTAACAAACTAGCTAAAGATGATCTTTTAAGACCAACTTACTAGGCTTAAGTTGCAAGATGTGAGTTATGTCTAGCTAGTAAAGCAATCTAAAATCTTTTTGTAAGTCAAATCCCTCAATGTTCATTCACTCCAGACACATGTGAGCCCATGAATGTGAAATCACATTATGAAGCGATATATTCGAGACAAAGGTATGTGTACCTATTATCTCACCGCTATTAGATACTTGATATTTTCACATACTTTATAGCGGTAGTAGGACTCAATTGGAACGAAACATTAGAACTCTTCGAACCAGTCAAGATCGTGAATATCTTCTTCGTGAAACGAATTTCCACAATGTCGATTTTTTTGAGGATGTGTTCCCAAGCTTTTTTGATGAAATTTGAAAAGGACCCCAAATTGTATGAGTTACAAAAAGACCTTCGCCAATCTCTCGGTGAGGAGGAGGATTTGAATTCTCACAAACTTACCGATGATGGTGCACCTTCCTTATTTGATAGGAATGGTAAATGTTTGTCTTTTAAAAAGAATGAGATTCGTCCTCAATATTGAGGAGAGTCAACCTGAGAATGAGGTTTGTCCTCAATCTCTTGCTCCGGAACATGCGGTTAGTCTACACGTTTACGATCCTACACATCTAATGGATAGTGGGAGTAGTTCTGCTCATGCTTAGGGCCCCATACCTCTAAGAGAAAGGGGAAGGGATTTATGGTCTCATACCTCTTAGAGAAAGGGGGAGGGATTCTTTACTTAGACAGACAAATAATAAAGGTCCCAGAATCCAAAGAAGTGGGCATGGAAGAATTCCTCAATGACATTTCTATGTTGAAGAGAAAATATTCCTATGCACTTCCTTGGGAGTTGAGGAGCCTACCTCTTATTAAGAGGTGATTTATTCACCAAATCACAAAGGATGGATGGATGCCATGAGATATGAGATGGACTCTATGGAAATAAAAAGGTTTTAGAACTCATTGATCCTCTGCCCCGATGCAACATAAAACGTCGGGCAGATGGTTTGATACTTTAGAATCCATAAAGCCATAACTTACTTTGGCTTATCTATGGTTTCAGAAGATCATCATGTGCATGTCAAAAGCTCAACATGGGGATTATGTTTCTTACCCTGTACATTAA
>JAKOGI010000892.1:97500-110000 GCA_029747015.1 Carnegiea gigantea | reverse complement strand
GTAAAAGACATTGCAGTAGGATATAGGTCTAAAATCAAAAGCTTGCTGTGGATGCAACACCTTAGGGAGAATCACCAGCTTTGCAGCACCAAAAAATTTTGGCATTTGGGTTGTTGCAAAGAATTCTTTGACAGCTTCACACACCAAGGGACCAATACTGTTCCAGGATGATTTGTAGAACCCATTATTATACCCATGAAGTCCTGGGGACTTCACATTGGGGATAGAGAACATCGTATTCTTGATGTCTTGGTCTGTAAACTATAGTTTAATTGTTGCTCAGTTGTAAGCACAGGGTCATTTCTGACTGATTTCACATTAATGCTGCTTCTTTGGATCAATTGTTTACCCCACAGCTTTGAGTAAAATGATGACATAATACTGGCCATTTTATCAAACCCCTCCTGTTTTTCCCCATTCTGGTCATTCAGAGAGTAAACATATGTTGCTAGCTTCCTTTGTTTTGCCTTTGCAAAGAAAAACTTTGTACAATCATCCCCCCTTTGTATCCAATCTGCTTTGCATTGCTATTTAATCAGGGAGAGAACTGATGAGAGAATTGTAACATACCTGTTTCTAAGCTTAGTTTTCTGTGCCAGCAAGCAAGTGTTTCTTGGATCAACTTGTACACTGCTAAAAAAGTTCAAAATAGCGACAGAATTCAACGACGGAATAAATTAATGACAGATTTAGCGACGGACATGGCGACTAAAAAACAGCATTACAAAAAAGTCAGATTGTGCGACAGATCTGATGAGGGAAAATTCAATCCGTCGCCATAATTGACAGTAGGCAACGGAAATTCCATCGCCATATTTTTAAAAAGTTTTTTTTCAAAAATTGGGCGATGGCAAAAAAAGTGAATTTTTAAAAAAAGTGGGTTAGCGACGGAAATTCCGTTGCCTATCCGTCGCCAGCCTAGTTAAATGAAACCATATCTGTTTCTGGTTTTATTTTATGCGAGAGCTTCGAAGAGAGAGAGAGTGGCAAAACTGGCTCGAGCTGCATCCAACCACCACCTAGCCACTGCCGGCCCTCTTCCCCGTCGCGGTTGCCGTCCGTCACCGGCCGCCCCTTTGCCCAGTTGTTTTCAACAAGTTTGAGGTAAAATTTTCAACTATTCTAGTTGAAATTTCTACAAATTTTTGTATTAAATTGTTAAAATTTCATAGTTAGTTCATATTTATGTTGAAATATGGTATTTGTGTGAGGTTATAACTCTAATTTGTTTCAAGGTTTGGATAAATGCGATTTAGGGTTTAGATTTTGTAGTTTGAAGTAAAAATTTGATATGGTGGTGGAATGAAATTGTTTAATTGATAATGTTGCTGAAATATGGTATTTGTGTGAGGTTATTACTCTAATTTGTTACAAGAATTTGATAAATGCGATTTAGGGTTGAGATTGGGTAGTTTGAAGTTGAAATTTCATATGTTGGTGGAATGAAATATTTTAATTGATAATATTGTTGAAATATAGTATTTGTGTGAGGCTATTGCTTTAATTTGGTTGGAGATATTGCTCAATGCAATTTAGGGTTTAGGTTTGGTGATATGAACTTGAATATTGATATGTTGGTGGATTGAGATGCTTTAGTTTATAATTTTGTTCAAACGTGATGTTCGTATGAAGTTGTAGCTCTTATTTGTCTGAAGATTTCACCCAATGCAATGTACATTTAGATTTGATAATTTTAAGTTGAAAGTTGATATGTTGGTGGAATAAAGTGGTCAACTTTGTATGAATTATTAGCTTTGTGAAATTCGTCAGAATATAAGTATATTTGTAGAAATTTATAAGTTTTTTTTTATACATGTAGAAATTTATAAGTAAACATGTATAATATATAATTGAGTAATTTATGTAATTATTATAATTTTAATTGAAATTAATTCTTATCAAATACCTTATGTGGTTATTGTTATTTGTGTAGAATATGAATGGTCCTCTATATCGTAGGTAGACGTATAATAGATTACTGCCCGATCGTAGTTGTTATACGCAAGAATTTCTAGATGGAGTAAACCAATTCGATCAATTTGCACGTTGACAGATAGAGTTTCTGAATGGAGAAAAGTATAGATGTCCTTATGCAAAATGCAGAAATAGGGTGTACTTGACACCCGATGAGGTCAAGATGCACCTTATGTATAAGGGTTTTGTACAAGGGTATTAGTTTTGGATAAGTCATGGGGAAATAGAACCTCAACAATATGATTCTGGGTATTCAAATAATGAAATTCTTGAAGTTGAAGGTTCAAGTCATATTAATGATGACTACTATGAATCCTACGTAGATCGGATGGAGGAAATGGTTGATGATGCTGTAATAGCAAATCAAAATGTAAGGGAAAAGGGGTCAAGCACTTGTCGAGAACCATTTTATAATATGGTTCAAGCTGCTGAACAGCCCCTATATGATGGTTGTTCCACCCACAGTGAGCTCTCCGCTACGGTGAGACTGTTGAGTATCAAATCTGATTATAACATGCCATAAAATTGTTTCAATGAAACTGTTCAATTGATGAAAGATATGTGTCCACCTAACAACTGTGTGCCAAACAACTAGGGGCAAACGGAAAAGGTTGTTAGAGATCTCAGCAACGATGTGGTCCAAATTGATTGTTGCCAAAAAGGTTGCATGCTATTTTATAAGGAGGACACAAACCTGGATGCGTGCAAGTTTTGTGGGCATTCAAGATAGAAGAGGCAAAGGTCATAACAAAGGAATCAGAATCTATTGCCATACTCAAGGATGCATTACTTGCTGTTAAAACCTCGACTGCAGAGGTTGTATGCATCAAGAAGTACTGCAGAGCACATGAGATGGCATTATGAACATCGGCGTGAGGATGGTGTTTTATGTTATCCATCAAATAGGGCAGCATGGAAACATTTTGATAACAAGTACCCTGAATTTGCTGTAGAGCCTTAGAATGTGAGGCTTAGCTTATATACTGATAGATTTAATCCTTACACTTTGTATTCAAGATTTTACTCCATTTAGTCGGTGGTAGTTACACCTTATAACCTCCCCCTGAAATGTGTATGACCACACCATTTATGTTCTTGACTTGTGTAATCCCCGGCCCTAAAAATCCCAAGAACAAGATAGATGTATATTTATAACCTCTTGCTGATGAGTTGAAAGAGTTGTGGGAAGTTGGAGTTGAGACTTATGACATTTCTACAGGGCATACATTTTAGATGAAGGCTGCACTTATGTAGACTATCAATGATTTCCCCGCATATAGAATGTTATCTGGGTGGAGTACTAATGGCCAATTGGCATGTCCTATATGTATGAAATAGCAAAAGAGTTTGAGATTGAGAAATTGAGGTAAATTCTCATGGTTCGATTGTCATCAGTGTTTTCTGCCAATGAATCATGCGCTCAGAAGAAATAGAACAGCATTTAGGAAAGACAGAATTGTTATAGGGGGTCCTCCTCGCCGACTATTTGGGAAAGAACTTTATGTCGAGGTGGAAGATTACCCAATGGTAGCTACAAATAGTGACTTTGTTATACCAGGATTTAAGGAAAATGAGCACAACTGAACGAAGAAGAGCATATTCTAGGAGTTGCCTCATTGGCAACACCAATTTCTTCGGCATAATTTGGATATGATGCATATTAAAAAGAACTTCTTCGAAAACATTATTAACACTATTATGGATGTCCATGGGAAAGCAAAGGACAATGCCAAATCAAAAATGAATGTTACAGAAGTATGTGATCGACCAGAATTACATTTACATCCAAGCCCAAGTGGTAAGTCGGTTAAACCAAAAGCAAAGTTCGTATTTCCTGTGGATAAACGAAGAGAGTTGTGTAAATGGGTAAAGGAGTTTCAAATGCCTGATGGATATTGCTCTAATTTGAGGAATATCGTGGACCCTAATGAGACAAAGTTTAACAACATGAAAAGTTATGATTGTCATGTGTTCATGGAGACTCTTTTACCCATTGCATTTGGTGCGCTCCCAGATGATGTCTTGAAACCTCTTATTGAGATAAGCCAGTTCTTCAAGAACTTATGCTCAACAACATTACGAGAGAATATGCTTGAGAAAATGCATCGCAACATTGTTATCACTTTGTGTAAGTTGGAGACCATTTTTCATCCTGGCTTTTTCACTGTAATGGAGCACCTGCCAGTGCATTTGGCAGAAAAGGCTCAACTTGGTGGTCCAGTACAATATCGATGGATGTATCCATTTGAGAGGTAAAATATATAATAATCGATGAAACCTTATCTCAATTCTTATATGTGGAATCACTTAGAAGTGAATGCAATTGTGAATTTGTTAGGCTCTTTAGCCGATTGAAGAAAAAAATAAAGCAACAAGCGTGTCCTGAAGATTCAATCACAGAAGCATACCTAGAAGTTGAGAGGACATTTTTCACCTCCTATTACTTCGGCTCTAATGTGTCTCCATGCGCACTAGATGCAGGAGAAATGAGGATGACTTTGACCATATCAATTATTTTCCAACTTTGTCTATATTTGAACTACAAGGGACCACTATTGGTAGAGAAAGATCACAGATACCCAATATGTTGCTACCCATCTTCATGTACTATTAAATTGTGATGAAGTAAAACCTTATATAGGGTGAGTGGCATCTTAACTTGCAATTGATTTTATCATTGAGAGTGCAAGTATATTAATAGGCTTCATAAAATGTGACAGAATTTTCACAGAATAAGTCAGAACTGCACGTCCTAATGTCTGCGACGCTGATGTTGACACCATCATTGAAACTCATTTTACAGATTGGTTTAGTCAGAATGTAAGTATTACAACTCATTTATTCATAATTTTAACATAACAGTTAATTAGATGCATTGTATTAACTAGAACCACATGTTATGTCGCCTTAGGTGCCTTACATTCAACTATTCGAGACCGAAAACTATTGCTACTTAACATAATTGGCTACGAAACCAAATCGGTATGTGTTGACGTGGACGGCATATAGAGTAAATGGATTCAAATTCCACACAGAAGCTCGCAACGTCGGGAAGAGAACATATAATTGTGGTGTTGGTGTTTGTGGTACGAGGGAGGGTGATATTGAAAATGATTATTATGGTGTACTGAAGGATATTGTCCAAATTGAGTACATAGGTGAACCACTTAAACGATGTGTGTTATTCAGTTGTGAGTGGTTCGATCCCACGTTGAACCGTGGGGCACGATCTCATAAGCTAAGCAAACTTATTGAGATCCACCGTACAAGGAGGTACAGAAAGTACGACCTATTTATCTTCCCAAATACCGCATCACAAGTATACTTCATCCCACATGCAGATCGCTCAAGGGATAGGGTCAATTGGCTTGTTGTCATACCAACCAAACCAAGGGCGAGAGTGGATAAGCGGTACACTCTACCAACTGCCTACCAACAAACGGACATGACGACAATCATTGAACCTGTGAATGACGCCATCCCTACATCATTAGTGGATGAAAGTGCACCACCGGAAGAGGTTAATGATGAAATGGGGTTTTCATTCATTCAGAGTAATGACGAGATAGATGAGGTAGAGAATGATGAGGGTGATGAAGAGGGCGAGTGGGATGACGGTAATGAAACAGATGAAGCAGAAGAAAATTTACTTTTGTATGATGATGACGATGACGATGACGATGACGATGACAATGATGATGATGATGCAAATGATTGAGTGCTTATAAATGCTTACGTATTTTAGTATTTTGCATGTGAAAGTATTGATTGTCACTTTACTTTTATTGTATGAATGAATTTTGCAAAATATGTGTTACCTACGTACCTATTATGATGTCTAAGTAAACGGTTGATATGTGTAATTATTACATATTTGTATTTGCATTTGTTGTCACTATTTTCAGGTATAGATTCCAGTTCTCATCGAGGGAAGTCTTCCACTCGAGGTAGAGGACGAGGGCGTAGGAGCCCTGCCGTAGATCCGACCGTAATGGATATTGATCCATCTTCCTCCCAGGTACCTCATACCCAGTTCACCCAGGAGCCACAATGGCTGCTTAAATACTAGGTATTTCAGGACCAATACCTCCCCCATTTGGGGATTTCTATCATCAGACCTCATACATTCTCAACCAAAGCACCATGTACAGCTAGTTTGCCTACAACATTCCTCCAAACCCCCATTTTGTGAATACTGTGTAGCCTACTCCCCAGCCAATTGACCCTAATACAAACCAGTCCCACGACAACATTGCAACTGATGAAATTGAAGCACAATCCAGTCATGGGAGTACTCAAGCAAAGACTTGGATTGAGCCAGATGGTAACGGGTAAGTCTTCAATTATTATATGTTATGAACTACTACATGAATTTTGCATCACAAGTAATCAATTTGATGTACGATTCCACCCTTTGCTGTGCTACTCTCACCTGTTGCTCGTTGTTCAGTCCTCCGGCGAATTTCGGCCAGAGACAAGCAACTCTTCTGAGAAAAGAATTCTTTGACACGGATTCGCTATCTCCTCTGATCTCCACCGGCATCGGCGATCCACTCCAAACCTCCGATTGAATCCTCTGGGTTCTGTTGATTCAGTTGCTTGAATTGATTCTTGGCTCGTTGAATTTTGGATAGTGATTGTCGAGTTGGGGACGAATGATCCAAGCATGCAACTGAGGCAAGCTGTTCTTAGGTAAATTTTCTCTCTCCTCTGTTCTTTTGAGTCATGGCTTATTATGCTGTTGATTCTTAAATCGTTTTCTGGGTATCGTTTTCTGGGTATCGATTCATTCTGTGGCAATCTTTACCTTCTTACTTCTCTAGTCAGTGAAATTCCTCTTCTGGGTATCGATTCATTTTGCTAAATTTGGTTACTTCCATCATTTGATTCTTTAATTTATTACTTTGTTGCTTCACTCTTTTATTACCGCTAATTGTGAGGTTTCGGTAGCTTTTTTATCTATTATCTGCCGATTTCCTGGTTTTGCTTTCTGGGTTGCTTTCGGAATTGTGAATTTCGTTTGGGTGTGATTTGGGTGTTGAAGATTAATTTTTGATTACTTCATCGACCGAGTGTGATTAGTGTCCTGGAAATTTCAACCGTTGAGAGTGTTAGACATCAGTGGCTAGACACCCCACGATGAGACTCACGACTGGGCTGGATATGCTCTGTTCTCCGGCGCACCGCCACCCACTCCGGTCCCCTAACACCAGCTGACCCTTTTGGACAGTTGGGAGCTATTCCCCAGGAGCCTACTCTACTTAGCGTTAAGGTAAGAGAGGTGTATGTACTAGCTGAGCAAATCCTTACCATTTTTATGAAAAGCTGGCTGTGGACTAAACTTTAATACTGCTTCCTTTTGCACTCAACTTTAATTCTGCTTTCTTTTGCCTTTTGTTTCGTGCATTTGATTTGTATTTGTCTAGCTTATTTTATTACTTACTTTCTATATCGCATTCCCAGAAATTGCTTCTGTGCTGCTCATCTGTTGATTGCTTTTACTCAACAAATCTAGCGTTTGTTTGTTTACTATTTTGTAATTTTTAGTATCCAGTTATTATTATTATTATTATTATTATTATTATTATTATTATTATTATTATTATTATTATTATTATTATTATTCTTATTTTTAGTTATTATTATTAGTAGTAGTCGTAGTAGTATTATTATTTGTATCTATTTCTAGTATTATTACTACTATTATTATCATTATAATTGTTTGTTATTAGTATTCTCATAGCGGGAATAGCAATAATATCTTGCATTATTGTGTTGTTAGGAGGTTAGGGTTGATAGCTTCAACTAGTGGCGAGCAATGTACTAGCTTCAGCCAGTCCTCCAGGGGAGGAATGGAGTTAGGAGGGGTATAGGGTTTCGGCAGCTGCGCCTAGCGTCTTGGAATATTGGTTCTCTTACTAGTAAGTCCATAGAATTAGTTAAGTCTCTGCATAGACGTAGGATTAGCATAGCCTATGTCCAAGGGACTAAGTGGCTGGGGGCTAAAGCTAGAGAAGTTGATGGGTATAAGCTGTGGTATTCGGGGTCTAGCAAGGCTAGGAATGGAGTTGGTATTTTGGTTGTTAAGGAGCTGGTTGACTTTGTGGTTAAAGTGAGGCGTAAAAGTGATTGAATTATGGCCATTAAAGTGGTGGTGGGATCAGAAATCCTAAATGTGGTTAGTGTTTATGCACCTCAAATAGGTTTGTCGGACGATATTAAGAAGCAATTTTGGGAAGATTTGGATATGGTTATTCAGGACGTAGCTCGGACTGAGAAACTTTTCATAGGAGGAGACTTCAATGGTCATATTGGTGTAGAAGCAGGCGGGTCTGATACGACTCATGAAGGTTTCGATTATGGAGAGAGAAACAATGGAGGAGTTTTTGTTCTGGACTTTGCAATTGCCTATGAATTGTTGGTGATAAACTCCTTTTTTAAGAAGAAGGAGGACCATTTGGTAACCTTTAAGAATGGTTCTATAAAGATCCAAATTGATCACTTCTTGACTAGTGCGGATAATAGGAGGTTATGTAAGAATTGTAAGTTGATACCTAGTGAGTAATTAGGGACTCAGCATAGATTGTTAGTCTTGGATGTGGAGCTCAATTGTCCAAAGGGGAAGAAGAAAAGTGTTGGGGAACCTAGAGTTAAGCGGTGGAATCTTACTAAAGAGAATGCTATGAAGTTAGCAGAGAGGATTATTAAAGAAGGAGCTTGGAGGCAGGTAGAAGATGCAGATACAATGTGAGAGACAATGGCAGAATGTATTCGACGATCGGCTAAAGAAATCCTAGGTACTTCTAGGAGAGGTAGCAGCATAATGAAAGCAGCCTGGTGGTGGAACGAACAGGTAAAGTAGAAAGTCAACGAGAAAAAAGAGGCATACGCTACTTTCATGAACAGTGAGACGGATGAAGAGAAAGAGACTAGTAGAGTTAGATATAAGGCTGCAAAAAAGGTAGCCAAGAAAGCTATTACTGTAGCTAAAAGCATGGCTTATGATAGGTTATATCAAAAATTAGGGACCAAGCAGGTGAGAAGGAAGTTTTTAAACTAGCGAGGGTAAGTGAAAGAAAAACAAGGGATCTGGGTATTGTGAGGTGCATCAAAGATGAAAATGGTAAGACGTTGTCGGATGATGCAGAAATCAAGGTGAGATGGAAAAGGTACTTTTCGAAACTCCTCAATGATGAAGTGATGATAGATTCCCAAAGTAGGGAAAGAGAAAGTAGTGAGAACCTACTTGGCCCCCATTTGGGTGAACCTATCAGTGAGGATGAGATTAAAGAGATCCTGAAGAAGATGTCCAACGGAAAAGTAGAGGGACCAGATCAGATACCGGTGGAAGTGTGGAAGTGTTTGGATGAAGAGGGATTGAAGTGGCTAGCAAAGCTTTTCAATGTAATTTTGAGGACTGTTAAGATGTCCAGAGAATGAAGGTTTAGTACAATCATCCCATTGTACAAGAACAAAGGGGATATTCAAGATTGTAATAATTATAGGGGTATAAAGCTACTCAGTCACACTATGAAGTTGTGGAAAAGGGTGATTGAGAGAATGTTATGGAAGGATATTCAGATATCTGAGAACCAATTTGGTTTTATGCCGGGTAGATCAACCACAGAGGCGATTTACCTCCTTAAAAAACTCATGGGAATGTACAGAGATAGAAAGGTAGATCTTCATATGGTGTTCATTGATCTGGAAAAATCATATGACAGAGTTCCGCATGAAGTGTTATGGGAATGCTTGGAAAAGAAAAAAGCGTCTCCTTTGTATATTCGACTCATTAAGGATATGTACGTGGGAGGTAGGACGATTGTTAGGATGCCAGGAGGGGTTACCAATGACTTCTTTGTTGGTATGGGCCTGTATTAGGGTTCCGCTCTAAGTCCGTTTTTTTCACTTTAGTTATGGATGTACTTACAAAAGGGATCTAAGATGGGTTACCATGGTGTATGTTATTTGCAGATGACATTATTCTTATTGATGTAACCAGAGAGGGAGTAAACGACAAGTTGGAGCGATGAAGACATACACTGGAGTCTAGAGGTTTAGAGTAAGTAGATCGAAAACGGAATACCTACATTGCTGTTTCAGCGGTACGGAAGATGGGAGGGGAGAAGTCACCATTGAGGGGATTGTGATACCAAAGGTCGAGAAGTTTAAATATCTAGGCTCAATCGTTCAGTAGAAAGGGAATATTGACGAAGATATTAACCAACGCATAAAAGCGGGTTGGATTAAATGAAAGAACGCTTCAGGTATGCTATGTGATCAGAGAATGCCTGTAGGACTAAAAGGCAAAGTCTACCATATGATAGTTAGATCTGCTGTTTTGTATGGTGCGGAGTGTTGGCCTCTAAAAAAGACGCAGGTCCAAAGGTTAATGGTAGCAGAGATGAGAATGATTAGATGGATTTGTGGTTATACAAGAATGGATAAAATTAGTAATGGAGTAACTAGAGATTTAGTTAAAGTAGCTCCTATAGAAGATAAGATGAGAGAAATAAGACTCAGATAGTTCGGCCATATGAAAAAAAGGAGTGTGAACGCTTCAGTGAGGCGATCTGAGAGGATTAACATCCCCGAAGGGAAAAGAGGGAGGGGGCGACCAAAGAAGAGGTTGGATGAGGTGATTAGAGAGGACTTGAAAGTTGTCGGGTTGACGGAGAACATGGCTCAGGATAGGAGATTATGGCGGGATAGAATTAAGATCTTATATCACAGAGAGGTGGCTTCGTAGCTATCTTTCGTTTGCGTTTTGATAGGTTTGGTTGTTGTTTTTCGGATATTGTGTTTGTATACAGGTAGTACTTGCATCTGGGAAGAAACATTGTTTGCCTATGTCTGTTGGCTAAGGTATGGTACCGTCCCCCGCTTTGTGGTACTTATGTTTACATAGTTATTGTCCTTGATTTAGTACTCTTTAGTTCAACTCCGTGATGCTTACCTTTAGGTTTGCTCCATAAAATGTGCTCACAAAATCGTTCTTTTATAAAATGTTTCCACAAAATCCTTCTCTTATGAAATATTTTCACAAAATCTTGTTTTATAGGTCTCTTGAAATCAGCCTCTCAACGGGCAGTCATGCCGGTTAAGGTAAGGTTGCCTACATCTGGATCTCCCCAGACCCTGTGAAAGCGGGACCCACACTGGGAGACGTTGTATTGTGTTGTATAAGTAATTAATTTGATGTGTTATGTTCAATTAGGTTTCTCGCCAATGATGGTGCTGTGAGTACGATTTTGCTATTTCAAAGCAAATATGACGGACCTTGGCCTACTTGGGGCAAAGTGCCCAAACCAGTACAATATTTGTGGTTTGGAGAGTTCAAGGTAACTATAGTGACTACATATTAACAGTTTGTGTGAACGTGATAAATTATTATTGTATTATTTGATGTGTTTGTTGTTTTCATAATTACAGAAGTGGTTTACTTAGGATCCGATCCACAAAGACTGTATAAGAAGGAATTTTAAAAACCGAGGTAATGCACGCTTGAGAGACTTCCTTGGCAGAGCAAGGAAGCATAACAAGAAGCCCGTTTGACTCGGTGATGCTCAATGGGAGGAACTCCAACAGCACTGGGCAAATGAACATTACAAGAAATTGCATGAAACGGCATAAAAGAACTGACTGGGTACTCCAAAATTTGGTGGCCCACCTCCTCACACCTGTGGCTCTATCCCTATGCATGAGCATAGGCGTCGTCTGGTAAATGATTTTGCTATGTATTTCTTTAACTTCAATACTGTAGTTTGGCTTGTGGTTGACATCGTTCTTTCTGTCACGTACATAGAGGGAACAACTTGGGACGGAGCCCACGATTGTTGAATTATTCATCCGCACTCACAAATTCCATGGCAAAGGAGATGCCCCTTGGGTTGACAAGAAATCACAACAAGCATATATAAGCAATTAGCTATTCTCAATCTTTATTGGTAGTTCAACATGAACTTGTATACTTTACTTTCATTAATTGTAATATACATGATTTCTTGCGCATGTTGCGGCATTGTAGGAATTCTTTGAACGTGATTTCCAAGATGTTATCAACTCTCAGGGGACCAAGGATGGCACTTCTCAAGATTCAAACCAGCCGCTTCCAAACTCAAATGAGTTGTGGGTGAAAACGTGCAAGAACAAGAAGGGTTGTATTTATGGCATTGGCGATGAGGCTGTCAACATTAAGGAATCCGATTAATTCAGTTCCATTCAAAAAGCCGGTACAGTTTCATATTAAAGTTTCAATGAACATGGTTTTACGCTGAATTTACTTAATTGCAATATTAATGCGTACTTCACTTAAATGCCTGTCAGCAGGTGCCGGTTATACGCCATCGCAACAAGAGCTCAATGACTTAAATGGTGTATTAACCAACTTGTGGGGTGAGCTAACTTCACAAGCTGAAAGCTACCGGTTGCTTATGGAGAAATACAAACAACTGAAGGAATCTAACAAATTGCTCACCCAAAGGAACCAACAACTGAGCCAACAAATGATGAGCATCGATCAGCGC
>JAKOGI010000892.1:0-92500 GCA_029747015.1 Carnegiea gigantea | reverse complement strand
GCACTCGTCATTCATGCATACGTTGGACTTTGGGGGGCATAGCGATTGAAGTGTCACGATGACATTGGGGCTATGAAGCAGGCAATGATTTTGTTCTTTAAGCAATGCGTTATCAAACCAACAAAAGTTCAAGAATGTGTTGGAAAATTCAGAGGACCCCCCCCCCTCCAAAAACCAAAAAAAAAAAAGAAAAAACCTTCTAGGCCTCACTTCCTGCAACAAAGCTGAAGCTTTTATACTGATACTCATCATGGATGATGAATCCGAAAACTTAGCATTAGAGGGCCTCCTACACCTTACATATTTCAAAACCCAATGGCCAAAGGACTATCAGCAGCGCAATCTAGCCAAAGTCCCATGATTTGAGCCTCGTTCAATAGTTCTCTTCAATAGCACTCAATTTCATCTGACAGAGAATACATGGGTTCGATTCCACCATTATAGCAAAGTACAAAACAATTTCGAGTGTACGACTAAAGCTGATCGCTAAGCCATTGCAGTTCTGTCGAATAAGCAAAAACTTATATAGAAATCTATGGCTCCACATGAAGAAGTTTGTCAAAGCACACAGCCACGATCACTGGCCCAGCCAAATCTCCGGCAGCACATCCTGTGGAGTTTAATCAGTCAGAAACACAGTTTGCTAACATTAGCAGCAAAATCTTGTCTGAGGCGATTAACCGGAATTTGTCTCATCAAACAAAACCGGCTGTAGTCATGGATCTTTCACGTGAGTTCCAAATCCAAACATAACGGGTTCCCGATCTTTATTGTCTTCGTCAGAACCCCATTTTGACCGAAGCTTGTCTTTATCCAATTACTTAAAATTGAAATAAACTAAAATCGGTATGAATTGTGAGTATTATCTGATTTTCCCAGCCCAGATACGATTTCTGTAAGCCAACCATATTAAAGACTAACACTATTCCATTCTACTAGGAAATTTCCTTAACTTTTGTTCCTTTTTTAGAAGGTGGTGGGCGGGGGGGTTGTGGAGTTAACTTGATAGTGAATAGTGTTCATACCAAGCCACTGGCCAAGTGAAGGCCGTACTAATGATGCACTGAGGCCCGCCCCGATGGCAGCAAAGACCAATGATGCCGTACACCTGATGGTAGCCGAAATGATCTTCCTACCAAGAAGCTCAAACTCCTTCTGTTTATCCACTTCATCTAACTCTTCTTTAGTGTTGAACAGATGTGAGAGGGTTTTGTAGATGTCAACTCCAACCTGGACAATCCACGATGCTGCCACCCCAAGAAAATGGGCTGTTCGACCAAAAATCCCACACAAGGACAAAAGAGGGATAAGTTTAGAAGCAAGTAAAAATTGATGGCAATGGAAACACCTCAAAACGAAAGGCTCACCTCTGAAAGTTGTCCTTGTAACAGCGTAGAAATATATGGTTTTTGGCATTCCCCGTTCTGCCTTTCGTGTGGCTGATTTGGGAGCATCTGCAGATGAATTGACATTTGTAAATTGCTTGACAAAGCCAACACAATCTTTTTTCTCCCTTTTTTCCTTTTTTCTTGATGTTTCATTTTCTTTTTTTCTTTTCTCTTGGGAAGGAGGGGGGGTTATACCTATGTTACCTGGACTTTTTGTTACAACTCAAATTATTCATCTCTGACATTTGACATTCCAAAAAGGATATGAAATTTATGAATAATTGACGCTTCATTCTCAACCATGTTATCTGAACTCTTCATTTCAACTCAAATCATTCATATGTAACATTTGACACTCCAAAGAGGATACAAATACTTGACCCTTCATTCTCAGCTGAAAGCACAATGTTCAGAAAATGCAAATTCTAATGACAATACCATGCCAAACACCTGGTTCTTGAACATGGCTATGGTTGAGTCCAAGTAACATTAAAACAAAATGCAAAGAAACCATATATACCTTTGAGAAGCTTCCATGCCATTCTTTGTGAGAAATAAGATACAACTAGTCTTTCCAGCACCCTTCTAGTAGTGACAATGGCACTCTGAGACATCAAGTAAAACTGATGGGTCAGTGCTGAGAAGTAAAAATACTGAAGCAGTGAATAAGCCACAGAAGAGTTCCCAAAGCTGGGGGCAGAGAAGAGAACGAGTTCTAAGAAGTTGAGCAAAGGCTTGGTGACCAAACTATACACCTAGAAGTGTGTCATGTCTGCAAGATCAATCATGTTGTTTAATCATGTTCGGGGTCACCAAAAGAATGAGGTGTGACATTTCAGCATATTTAGCCAGCCACAGAAAAACAGGTGCCGATTTCATTTCAAGAAAGTAGTGGTATCTGGGAGTTATGCAACATCCAACTCAAAGCTAAAATTACCTATAAGCTGCCAAATAAAAGGCAACGGAAACTGATACACTGGATCTTATCTGTAACAAAGATACTTCAAATACTGAAGTTTAATTATCATTGTCATAAGACTCAGAGAACTTGTAAGCTGATATTTCGAAAGATTTTTGAGTTGTTTTCAAATACTTTTCATGGGTCTCACCCCTGTGCTTGTCCCATGTGACGCTAAGTACATCTATATCTCCCAAACCCTAGTCCCTAGGTAGGGCCCTTTTTTTGGACTGGGAAAAACTGAATGGTTAGTTTAGTGTGGTTGGAAACTAGAAGAAACTGGAAAAAAAATTGGGAAGACAGGGAAGGAAACTGTAAGAAACAGGAAGACGTTGTCAGGTTAGTTTAGCGTAGAAATCGGAACAAAAGGGGAATAAATGGAAGAAATTATAGAAACTAAGTCAAGCAGGAAAGGCCCTTGCTGAACAATGACATCCACATTGGGTTACGGTGTTTTTCATTGTTGCTGTTGTTACTGTCCCGATTATACATAACATGACAACAACTCTAAAGCACAGAATTCAACTAAGGCAATGTAGTTTCCTGGCAAACCAGAAGTTTCCAAGGAAGCATTCTCGCTCAGAGAGCATGTGAGATGAATTCTTGAGGAAGAGACGGTGGATGACTGGATAGTGGTGTTTGTTTCTGTTGCACACAAAATGCTTTCCAAGTTGACATTTATTCAAGCTTGACGAAAAGAACATAAAGCAAGAAAGGGCAGCACCACAAACCTCACGAATAATTTGCTTTATCGCCTTTTGGGAGGGAGCAACGAAATCCACCCGTTTTTTCTCTGGATGGTCATCAAGGAAGTCTTCATCATCGTCTTCTACAGCTGCGTGAGGCTCCAAAAGTGGTAAATAATACATCAAAAATGATCGCAAGGTTGTGAGTCCAAATGTCTTCCAATGGAAGGCAGAGAAAAGTGGCTTTAGCTCTATGTGATATACTTTCCCCACATGACTCAGAGAATCAGGTTCAAGACAATATCCAGAGGTGCCGTGATCCTTGTAAATGTGATCTTCAGCATCCTTGAAGATGTGATCATCAGTCCATGTTGCAGCAGTATCACAGTAAGCAACTCTGTTATTGCTGCAGTTCAAGTACTAAACTTCGTTAGGTGAAAATAGCCCACTATCTGAGTACCCACAGTCCACTGAAAAAGAATAGGTGAAAAGTGATAAGAGTTGCAGATAAATCGGCCTGCTGTTTTCACTAACATAAGAACATGGGCACTCAAACCACATAAGCAAAAAACTATCATACATTCATAATTATCATAGTAAAGGGAAACTGAAAACTAAAAGTTTCGTATTACAATTATCAACAGTCAAACTATATTTCTCATTTAAGATAATACACTAAAATAAGATTAAATACAAGAACAAGGACTAGCACAGTCTGTACACGTGTTCCATCCCGATGCTAGACCAAACAACAAAAACATAACAAATGCTAACTAACTATTTTGTTTCATTTTTTCTCTTTTGTTTTTGGGGTTTTGGGGGGGGGGATCTAAGCATCCTCACACCCACATACAAGTACGTTAGAGATTCTTTCAATTTTATTGAAAAACAATAAAATAAGAAAAGATATTTGCTTAATTCTTTCAATCAACTGCAAATATATTACGCTGCAATGACTCTTTAGCTGTTGAAACTCAATAACAGTTTCAAACCACCACTGCGGAGAAAAGCACACTGGCTACCAGCCCATATAGAACTATCATAGCCACTCCAGACAGCATCTGAGGAACACCAAGTGACAATCCCTCTCCCCCACTAAGTAGGCTCTAAGAGAAACATGTTAACCAAATCACATCAGAGTCTTGACGGCGCCATTGGATGTTTGTTTCTTCGCATGTATTTCGAAACCTTCACGTTGAAGCATAGTTCTCGTTTCACATATCCAATTCCCCCCAGCCCCACCCCAACAAAAAAAAAATAAGAAAAGAATCAGTAGATGCAAGCATAAAAAACTTCCAAAACAGCATTCTGCGAACAAGCTAGATAGCTCCCTTTAACTTTTAAAGCCTTCGTTTTGTTTAAAAAGACAATCAAGCTAATAAAAGACCCTCACGACTTCAAGCTGGCATCACTACAACACAGTGATATTAGCCTTGAACCATGTAATCATATTTAATTAACCTTTCCTCAACAATCCATTTACTTTAACACCTCCAAACAACTCAAAATTACTTGTATCTAAAATACCCATATTATAACAATCACTCATCAGATGATCAAAAATTCCAGATTGCTTCACATTGCACAACCATATTCATCCATCAACACATACACAAATACAAGCAGATTAAAAAAAAAAAAAACAATTCCAACAATTGATCAATGAATTCATTAAAAAAAATAAAAAAACCTTCATGGGTTCGAATCAAAACAAACATACAACCCCAGAACCCCCCCCCAAAAAAAAAATCACAGAGAGAGATTACCTGGCTAGAAAAGCCCGGAAGCCAAAAGGGTAAGAGGCAGCAAGAGAAGCAGCAGCGCCAGAGATTGCGACTTTAGCTGAGAAAGAAGCGATGGAATGCAACGAATTGGATGAATAAAAACTTGGATTTTTCTTCAATAGATCTAACACTATTGCAATCCCTGCCATGGCTTAGTCAATTTTAACCCTCTTCGTTGTATCGCCCCTAAAAATCAAAAAACAAGGAATTCAATCTCCAATCTCCCTTCGGCTTTTCTTGTTCTAAAACCTAATTCATGAATCAATCATGAAACCCAGAAAACCACACAAAGTGGGGAGATTAGAGACTGCAACTTTAGCCGTTTAGAGGTTTGATTTTGCTTTTCTCAGATTGTTTATTGGACAAGAAAAGGTTTTGGAGATGAGAAGAGTTCTGCGCGCACTGTCACAGGCAACTGAGTCTAGTCTTATGGTTTAAGGACAAGTGATCGGAAGACATAAAGAAACAATACATGTATTTATTTTATATTCATTCGTTAATTATTCATTTATTTTTAGTTATTGGTTAGAGTGCTTAAAATAATATATCCTTGAATTTTTAGTTAAATGTAGTAAATGCCCTTAACTTTACCAATAATCGTTTTTCTCTTCTCCTGACGAACTGCACCCTATGGGTTTCCCATGAAATCCTAGCGTTGATTCCAATGGTGTGAGAGTTGTTTGCCTCGTTGCTAACGTAGGGATTAGTTGGATGTTGTGTGCCTCACTGGTAGGCTTTCTTTCTACATCTTTGAGCTGTGGGTGATCTCCCTTTGTGTATGCTTGATGTTCCATTGCGGAAGATTTAACATCGGATTGGCATAAACTTACACTCACCGAAGAGGAAGGGGCAGTATTGGATTTTGATAACGATCAAGTGGATCATGCTGAGGCACAAGTAGCATTATGCTTGATTGGAAAACTATATATGAATTGCTCATTCAGTTCTGTAGCCCTCAAACAAACAATGCGAAACATTTGGCGACCAACAAAAGGTATGGTGATTACAGAGTTAGACCACAATCTCTTTGCCTTCCAATTTTTTTCCTCGATAAACAAAGACCTAGTTCTTGAGGAGGGGTCGTGGTCATTTGATGGACATCTCCTACTGCTTAAAGAATTGGACCCAACTGTGCAACCCTCGAAGATCGTTTTCTCTTCGGTAATATTTTGGATCAAGGTGTATGACCTACCGATGAACAAGAGGACGGAGACATGTGCTAAAGTCATTGGTGACACTGGGATGCTTTATAGAAGTAGATGAAACTGACCTTCTAATTCCCTCGAAATTATTAAAAATTCGAGTTGAATGTGACCTTTCTAAACCTCTACAGAGAGGGGTCACCATCAAGATGGTCGGCAACATGTTGTGGATTACAATCAAATATGTCAAACTTCCTGATATCTGCTACGCCTGTGGCGTGCTTGGTCATGTATACAGAAGATGTTGTCTTTTCGATCCTACTATCCAGGAATCTGACCTTCAGTACAGTCCATGGATTCGAGCCTCCCCGATCAAAAAGAAAGCAAAGGCGATAGGAAGAGAAATTATACAGGAAAGGCAACGACTATTAGAGTTACGGGAGGGGCCTAGTGGTAGCCGAATTCAAGCTGAGTTACACCTTGATGGGGAGAAGTTCAAGCTGATGCGTGTGGATAGTTGCAAAATACTGGTGAGTGAGGGGGAAGTATCTAAGCGTAAGAAGGGTAGTAAAGAGGTTGATGGGGCAGGTGAATGGAAGCTCCGAGTCATTGAAGGCGATGGCTCTGTGAATGAGAACCAATGGGCAGAGGTTGCGTCCAATGAGTCTGCTATGCGTAAACGGTCGGGGACTCGGCGACCCCCGACGGTTTTCTGACATTCATAGTCTTCTTTGAAGGAGGGCGCCTAAGGTGGTTTTTTTGTGTGAAACTAGGTTGAGTAAGTATGAGATGGATGCAAAGATTGGTGGTTGGAGGGTTTATTATGGGGTGGCCGTGGATGCTATCGGGAGATCGGGTGGCATTGCAATGCTCTGGTTGAAAGAGGTCGACGTTATGTTAGTTTCCTATTCAGCCCATCACATTAATGTTCATATTAAATGGGCTACGGAAGGTCCTGTCTGGAGGTTCACCGACATCTATGGATGGTCGAAAACTCAACAAAAGTGGCGTACGTGTTCTATTGTTGAAGATCTTCAATCTCACTCATCTCTTCCATGGCTAGTAGGAGGGGATATTAATGAGATTTCCTACAATCATGAAAAAGTTGGGGGGCCCCTTAAACCTCAAAGTGTACTTGATATGTTCCGAGACACTTTCGATAACAGTGGTCTTTTTGATTTGGGCTTCGAAGGGCACTCTTTCACATGGTGGAATAGACGTAGCAGCACATGATCAGTGGAAGAACGTCTTGACTATTTCTGCGCTTTAACTTCATGGTCGACCTTATTTCCGAATGTCCGGGTTGATCATCTCAGTGAGGATTTTCTGACCATGCGCCTATTTTGCTGAAGCTTCAAGTGGGGGGTGGTGGTACTTGAAGAAGGGGGAAACGGTTTTATTTTGAAAATATGTGGGCTAATGACCCCTCATGCTCTGAGGTTATATCTTCAGCTTGGGATAGCACAGGATGTTCCAATGATATTGATAATCTTCTGATTAAATCAGCCGCTTGTACTCAGGCTTTGAAGGACTGGAATAGAAATCACTTTGGTCATGTGCAAACTAAACTAAGGGAGCTGGACGCATCACTTAGTTATATTATAGAAGCAGAGAAGCAGCGGGAACTACTTGCAGAGATTCATGATTGGAGACATAAGGAGGAGATTCTTTGGTGGCAAAGGGCTAAGGCTGATTTTCTCAAATTTGGTGACTCAAACTCCAGATGGTTTCATAATCGAGCTTAGGCCTGTAGAACCACAAACTGCATCAAGATATTGCAAGATGAGGAGGGCACCATCTGCCAGAATGAAGGAGATATTATTCAAATTGTGCTCATTTTCTTTGAGAAGCTTTTTTCCTCTGAAGGTGTAGCTAATATGGATGAGGTTCTAAATTGTATTAAGCCGAGAGCGACAACCGAAATGAATCAGGTGCTACGTGCTGGATATATTGAAAGTGAGATATTAACAGCTCTCAACCAAATGCACTCGGAAAATCTCCCGGTCCCGATGGCCTAAACCCATTTTTTTATCAAAAATTTTGGAGTGTGATAGGTGGGGATGTGACAAGAGCTATGTTGGCTATTTTAAGAGGTACTCCTTTCTCTGAGTCTTTCAATCACACAAATGTTGCTCTTATACCCAAGAAGCAAACCCCCATGGCTATGATGGATTTTCGCCCCATTAGTTTATGCAATGTGACGTATAAACTTGTGATGAAGGTTATAGCTAATAGATTAAAGCCTTTTTTGCCCCATATAATTTCTGAAAATCAGAATGCCTTCGATCCCAGAAGATCCATTACTGATAATATTTTGGTGGCATTTGAGGTTTTTCACTCCATGAATGGGAAGATGGGGTCACATGGCAGCATGGCAATTAAATTGGATATGGCCAAAGCTTACGATAGAGTGGAATGGTGTTTTCTTAAAGCCAAAGTTTTGGTGATAAAGGTTATAGCTAATAGATTAAACCCTTTTTTGCCCCATATAATTTCTGAAAATTAGAATGCCTTCACCCCAGGAAGATCCATTACTGATAATATTTTGGTGGCATTTGAGGTTTTTCACTCCATGAATAGGAAGATGGGGTCACATGGCAGCATGGCAATTAAATGGGATATAGCCAAAGCTTATGATAGAGTGGAATGGTGTTTTCTTAAAAACATCATGCTTCAATTGGGATTCCATGTTGATTGGGTTAATTTGGTCATGCGATGTGTTGGAACATCGTCGCTTTCTTTCATTGTGAATGGACAGCCTCATAATCATGTTACTCCATCAAGGGGACTGAGACAAGGTGATTCGCTCTCTCCTTATGTATTTTTATTTTGTGCCGAGGGTCTTTTGGGGATCCTCAATAGGGCAGTACAGTCGAATGCCCTTACTGGTCATAGAATTTCAACTTTAGCTCCTCCTGTATCACATCTTCTCTTTGCGGATGACTCACTTATATTTTGTAAGGCTAACGTGGAGCAAGCGACAGTGGTTAAAATTCGTCTTAATAGCTACGAAAGAGCCTCGGGTCAGAAGGTCAATTGTGATAAATCCAACATTTGCTTTGCAAAGGGGATACCACCAGGTTGTAGAGCATCTATTATGGATGTTTTGGGCTTCCCTGAAGCACCTAGATTTAAGAAATATCTTGGACTCCCAACTTACATTGGTCGGTCCAGATAAACACCTTTCATTTTCCTCAAGGATCGGGTGGCTAATCGACTTTCAGGTTGGGCTAATAGGTTTATCTCATGGGTCGGTAGGGAAGTGCTAATAAAGGCTGTGGCTCAAGCAATCCCTATCTATGCGATGACTATCTTTAAACTGCCAAGAAATCTGTGTCAATCTATCCAGTCTATTATCAATCATTTTTGGTGGGGCAATGATATTGAGAAGAGGAAAATTCATTGGGTGGGTAAGGAAAGATTATGTGACCGAAAGGAGATTGGTGGGCTTGGTTTTCGAGACTTGGAAACTTTTAACGATGCTATGCTTTCCAAACAGCTCTGGCGCCTTATCCAAGAACTGCACTCCTTGGCTGCTCGTGTATTGAAAGCAAAATATTATCCAGATCGTGACATTATGGACTCAGTTCTGGGATACCAACCCAGTTTCATATGGAGGAGTATTTGGGGTGTGAGAAGATTTGTTGAACTGGGGTCTCGTTGGATTGTTAGATGTGGTTCTAATCTGAATATTTAAAGGTCAAGATGGAGGCCGAGGTCGGTGTCCTTTCCTCTTGTTTACCCCATAAATTCAGGCTGGGAGAACGCGGTTGTGGCAAACTTCATCGATTTTGAGCTTGGGACCTGGTGTGATCAACTTGTTCGAGAGGTTTTTCTCCCATGTGATGCTGAAATTATTCTCCACATCCCCCTCTCACAGTTATGGCCTCCTGATAAATTGGCCTGGTACTACAACACATCTGGGTTGTTCACAGTAAAATCGGCATATCATCTCATTCGGGACTTTAAAATAGGCGATCTATGGCCTTCAACTTCTTCAAATACGAAAGCAGTCTAGAAGAAACTATGGAAGTTGAATGTCCCTCCTCGTATTAAACTCTTTGGTTGGAAGGTATGTGCCTTAGCTGTTGCTACAAGGGTTAATTTAGTTGGGAGAATCCAAGGTGTGGAGACTTGTTGTTCGGTGTGTGGCACTGCTGAGGAAGATGATCAACATGTCTTCTTTGGTTGCCTCCTTGCTGTGGAGGTTTAGGCTGGGTGCGGGCTAGGAAGTTTCAAACCAGACCAAAGGGGGATTAATCCAAGGCAATGGTTAGAATACCAAGCTGATAATGTGGATTTGGACACCTTGGGCTTGCTTGTGGCTATTCTCTAAGAAATTTGGAATGCACTGAATCGGTTTTTGTTCGCTACACCAGATCGGGAGCCGAAGGTCTTAGGTTTGAGAGCTATTGACTTGTTTAAAATTTTTGCAGATCAAAGGACACCATGAAGTCTGGGCAATCTCTCCACGAGACTCACTGGATGCACCCCCTAGCGGGCTGTGAAAAATAAATTTCGACGTGGCTTGTTTGGATGGGGTGGGTCACGGGCATGGTTTCGTAATTCGGGACTCACCTGGGGATGTAGTGGCCATGGGAGTGGAAAAAGGGTTGACTGTCACGGTGCCCAATATTGAGGAAGCCAAAGCATGCCTATTTGCAATGAGACGGGCATGTGAAGCGGGTTACTGAAATGCCATTGTTGAAGGCGACAACCTGAAGCTGATTTCTAAGTTGAAGAGCAAGAGTAGTCTTAATAACGAGCTGGGTTTAATTATTGATGAAATTATGTCTTTGCCGAACTCGTTTTCTTTTATTTCTTAGTCTCATGTAAAAAGGGATGGGAATAGGGTAGCTCATTCATTGGCTCATCGTCAACCTCTTGAGGTAGGTGAGCAGCTTTGGATTGAGGACGGCTCAAGTTATGTGTTAGACTTGGTGGCTGAAGACTGGTGTAACTTCCTCATTTTGCGTAATGACTAAACCCCTATCCCTTTCTTTGATCCCCCAAAAAAAAAAAAAATGCCCCTTAACTTTAAAATTTAGGCAAATGCCCTTGGGATAAACAAGACGTTTTTATTTCTGTACAATTATTGATGATATGGCATTTAAAATAGTGATGTGGCTTATAAAAAGGTGACATGGCTAAATAAGTTATATATAAAAATATTGAAGTGCAAAAAAATTAAAAGTATATAGCAAACTCGATACAACATTTTTAACAAGGAAACTTAGAATAATAATATGAATTAATTGTTAAGGTCAACCTAAATTAAATTTAAAACAATATAATTCAATTTTGATTCAAATTCAATTCTACTCTGATCTATTAAACTGATAAATTTTTTGCAAATCATATCATCGGAATTTTTTTCCAAATAATTGCATATAATTCATCATGACAAGCTATTGTATAACCTAACTTCAAATTAATCAAACTTAGATCTTACTTAGGCACTATTCTTTTCGGTGGGAAATAATGGATGTGGAATGAGTGAGTATGGGAAAGGGGAGGAAGGAGTGGGTGAGAGTGGGCAGGAGTTGAAATGAGTTGAATGAAGTTGGGGAGTTGGTTTAAGTTATATATTTTTGTATTTTAATATAGTTTTTTTATTTATGATAGTAAGTAACGATCTTAAAATTAAATTTTGTAAAGAAAAAAATTTCTTTATGTGTTTAGCCAGTTACAAAATATTGTTTGATGGTCGTTGTTACCCCCCAAAAAATTTAAATTTTCGTAAATGAGTTGAATCACTTGCGGATGTTAATTTTTGTTGTATATTTTTGAAATTTGTTAATTTTCATCGAAATTTAAAGTTAAATATCGTACTGTACGTTGCGCAAATATGGTTTACTTTGATTGGATTATGATTCATTGATTGTTGAACTAAAAATTACATAGACAATTCTCATTTTTTGTGTGCAAATTAATTATTTACATTTTGCGACATTTTTGTACTGTATGACTGAAATTAGACGTTGTTATTCCTCAATTCTTAATTACATTAACGATACCGATGAAATTAGTTTGAAATTCGAAATTAGATATCACCAAAAATATTATCCGAACACAATCTTATTATATCCAACTGTAATCTACAAATCCAATAAGAACATGACATGTGTCATATATCTGTCTAATGAATATTCGGTTTCATATGAAATTAGTGAAATTATTGCTTCACTTTCTATCACCAACAACAAAAGTTCATCTCACAACGTAAACGATTACCATTACTTTTACAACCGTTAACATTTATAATATCCGTTAGTTCTATCGCGAACACCGAATAAAAATATCTGCATTTTGTGTCACGATTTATGATGGCCGGAAAATAATGTGTTATATATACCACAACAACAATCCACGTGTTGGTGACGTATAACAAAAATTTCGGAGTTAACAAAAAACAATTTCTAACCATCTGTTCCATATAAAAATTAAACTGAAAAGATCTACCACTCACGAATAACTAATATTTGCTTATCAACGCAAAAATTAAAAAAAATACAAAAATTACCATTTCTTTGATACGCACAACATAAATAATTTCATCTACAATTTATGGCACAACTTACAAATATTCCAATAGCATCTGAAAAATAAATAAAACTCTTTATAATTGGTATCAGACTACTCGAACGTATAATTATCAATTATAAGAGTTTTTAAACTATGCCAAATAGTAATTATGGGTATAAGTGGGTGAAAGTGGGTAAGAGTGGGTGAGAGTGGGAAGGAGTGATATTTTTGTTTAAGTATGGGAAAGCGTGGGAAGAGGGGGAAATGAGTGGGTGGGTGTGGGAAGGAGTGAGTTGGGTTCATTAAAGTACGAAGAGAACAGGGCCTTAGTCTTGAATCTTTTCAGGGTAAAATCAATACGTTATATAGAGTTAATTGAATCTAATGTAGTCATATGAAATTTGTCAAAATGAACTACCTTTAATGTAAATAACATTATTAAATGTGAGTTAATGTCTTGAATATGATTGTCTTTGCATACATATCACATTAATGCTAATTGACTTCAAGTCGCTAGGATGGCTTAAGCCCAAGTTAGATTAATGTATGATCAAAACATATTTGAATTTGTAATTTTATTTTCCATAAAAAATGCAATTATATTTAGACTTATTTCATGTTAGTTTATCTGGATAGTGCTAATTGGAATTCAATTGAATACTAGTTCTAAAATTTTGATACAAAATTCTAAATTCTTTTTATATTATTAATTAAGTGCCGATTAATTTTTTTAGATTTTCAATACTTTAAAAATATTTCTTCCCACATTGGCCTCACTGTGTGTGTGTTTAAGATAGTTTTTAAAGATTTTAACTTTATACTGATGATTGCATTAAGCGATGTCATTAATTCAGAAAAAAAGTTAAATAAACCATGTCATCATTCTTATCTTTAACAAACCATGTCATCAATAAAATAATAAAAAATAGATTGTTTAGTTAATTCAAGGGGCATTTGCTTTAACTTTTAAATTGAAGGGTATTTTCCTCCCTGTGCTAAAAGTTCAAGAGTATCATATATTAACAACTCTTATTTGTTATGGGTATGTTCTTTATTTTACAATGGATCGGATTTTTACGTATTTTCAAGAATTTTAAATAATTTTTCGATCAAAAGAAAAAGAAATTTTTCATATTTGAAGATTTTATTAAATATTTTGTATGTGCATTTTTTTCCTACTGATTTTCGGAGTTCTTAGCTTTCAACAATTTTATAGGATTTTCTTTTAGATTTTATAAAGTTTCAATTGAAACTAATTAAACTTATAAGTTTTTTTTTTTACTATGAAATACATATTTTTCTTTGTTGATTTGCGAATTTAGGGGATAAAGTGATCCAAGCGAAATTAAAAGCATGAACCCAAAATTAAATGATTGAGTACTTTTTTTTTCCTCATTGTGTTTTGAAATTATATGGACACTTGTAAACATAAACTATGGTACACAATTCATCTCTTTAATCAAATGCGTACATCTATTACAGCTAGCGTTGTTCTCCAATATAGTTTGCCTTTGTGTGCACTAGATACCTATGGCTTCAGTCTTATTTGATAATTAGAGCCTGTTCTTTTCGTAGGTAAATTAACATAGGTAAAAAGATAAATTAGATTAAGGTAGACTCAAATAGGATGAGGTGGGTTGAAATAGGTTGAAGTGAGTGGGTTGAAGCGAGTTGAATTTTTTTATGTGATAAAATAAACTTGGTTAAAATAGTAGAAGTGGGTTAAAGTAGGTTGAAGTACGTTGAAGTGGGTTGAAATAGGTTGACGTAGGTTGAAGTAGGTTGAGATTGGTATTTTATAATTGACCCACGAAAAGAACAGGGCCTTAGTTGTATAGTTCTTAACTATTAACTAATTGTATTAACCGTTTACAATATTCATTTACATTAACTATTTTTAAAAAGTATATTCATCGAAATTTAATAATTTTCAAAGATATGTGAAACCAAAAACTAATTTCAAAGCTGAGTACCAAAAAAAAAAAAAAATTCATAAATTAACCTTTTCTAAAATAGCTTTCGTGGTAAAAAGTTATTATAGTAACTATTTGACCAAAGACTCTAAATAAATGTTTCACAAGTTGTTTTACTTCTCGAACATCCTTATCAGGCTCAAAAACTAGGTATAGTATACTAGAAAGAGGTTTTCTAAGTTGTATATGCCTTCAATAAACACCAATTAATTCAATTAATACAATTTCGAAAAATTTCGATTAAAGATTTAGATATGAATCTGGAGTGCACCATTCTTTATGCCTCTTCACATACCCCCCCCCCCCCCCAAAAAAAAAAAAAGTTTCCGGCTTCCTAAATCTCAAGTTTTTCACAGTAATGTCCGAGAATGTTGACAGACCCCCAGAAAAAAAGGTTAATTTCATACCCAAAGAAACACTATGAGTCAAAATTTACTTGGATTGAATCAGTTAACTTGATTCATTTTAATAGTCAACCTAATAATTTGTGAAATGTCGATTTTTGATCTAGTCTTGTACAAACACGACAAACTCAAGCCACGTTGATAAACTGAAATATATCACAAGTAATATCATTAAAAATTTATCCTAAAAGGAAACTAATAATAAAAAAATATTTTTAACCACTTAATAGTTATATCATTGTAAACACAAATTTCGTACCTAAAATAAATTAGACACAAAATTGATATGAACAAATTTAATCTTGTATTAATGTAGTGTGTAGGTACAATCTTTGAATTTAATACAATAAAATGATCCTCTGATTCGATCTCTTAATAACTTGAGTATTTCGAGGGTTTGATACTTGATCTCGGTTGATGCAAATCAGCTGAAGAACTCTGAAGGCTGTTCTTGATTTTGATCTGCAAGTGGTTCATTGTGGTTTCTGAAACTCTGCAAGTCTTGATCCTTCTCGCTTGGTAGTTGGATGCTCCTTGCCGTCTGAGCTCTGAATTTTGTAAATGCTGAATGCCCCAAATGAAGGGAAAAGACCCTTATTTATAGGCCCCGCCAGCTAAGATTAGAGTCAGGTTTTGGGATTAGGTCCAGTAATTATTTTCTTATTTTTAAATAAAGAAAATAATTATTAATTTCTGCATCATCGATGACCCGTGGCGATTTTTAATTGGCTGAACTTAATTTTGACCAAGTGGGCCCACCAAAGTCAACGTGACACATGACAATCTGTAATTGGTCAATTTTTTACACGTAGCACTGTTCGATTGGTTGTGGAATTTTTTTGCCTCCTACAAATGTCACCTCGAGAGTCCGCGTATACAAATTTGAAGTGTGTGTTTCTTTTTGAAGTGGCTGAGTCTCGAATACTTAATTGATGCAAATGATCAAAAATTTGACGGGTTAATTTTTTATTTGCCAAGTAATTTGATTTTTTTTTTTTTTACTTGGTATTTGCCCGAAATATGATGAAGGTGTGCCTAATTTGACAAACCTAGAAACAAATTGGGCCCAAAAAAAAACCCTGCTTTTTTTTTAATCCTCTATTTTTCAAAAAAAAACGAAAAGAACAAAAAGGAAAAGGGGGGTAGCTTGACACAGCACCCCATCTTTTCCTTCTGATTTCTTCTTCTTTTTATTTTTGATAACTTTGGCTTGAGGGTTTGTGATAAAATTATATCTATAACTCTTGATAAAATTTATCAGCAACTCAAACTGATAAATATTTGTGTTAGAGTAGGAGTAGGACGCTGAGATCTACGCTGCTATATAAAGTCGTCCATGGGCTGCTATCAATTCATCTACCTCTTCTTCCGTTAAATTCCCTTGAACTGTAACAAAAGACTACTTTGGGGTAAAATTTCATGCTTCTCTCAGATTCCAACTAATCCAATTTTGTAAGAAAAATTTCATGCTTCTCCTTCTCCAATTATGTGAAAACGTGTTGCGTCTCTCCCTTCAAACCTCAATAGGATTTTGTCTGGCTGCCGTCCTCTGTTCTCTGTTTCCGTGCATCCTTCTTTTCCACGAACATTCATTGAATCATCAGTCCTTCATCTTCTTTTTAGAGTCAATTGTTGTTGCCTGTGATCTGAGAATAGATAAAAGGATTGATATTTCTAGGTAATAACAGAAAAGGTGGGCTTGGATTAAAATTTGAAGAGGGGCCATCAGATTCATCTGATGTTGTTCAGGAGGCTTGGATTATTTTTTTTTTGGGTAGATTTTTTTTTTGAATTTTGGGATATGGAACTCACTAACTCTTCAGCCTTGCAATGCTTCTATTGCCCAATCTCCATGAACCCTTTTTTCTTCTTTTTTGGTTTGACAGCCATGGCAGATGGAGAAGAGAGAGAAAGAAGAGGGAGAACGAAGAGCTGCATCGAGTGCCTTTTTTAGCAAATTGGTGTCCGATTTACCAAGAGTTTTCGTGTGTCCATTTTGCCGCTGTTGTCCAGAAGCCGTGCAGCTTTTCATTTGCTTATCATATTTTCATTTTCCTTTTTTTCCTTTTGATTTTTTTCTTTTTTTTGGAGAGGCCCTCTTCTTTATTTTTATCCCCCTCTTTTTTTAGGCTCCCTTGACCACTTTTTTGTGACTAAATTAAGAATTAGTCATCTAATTAAATCAATTTGTGATTGATTTAATTTTTTTTGTAACTTTTTCTTTTACTTAAACTAACGCTTCTTTCTTTTTTCCTCTTTTTTTTAAGGAAACTGTTGAATCGACTACTTTAATTAGATCGCGAAGTGAGGTTGACTTTTAAAACGAGGAATCGTTTCTCCTCGTAGATTCGATTCTTCGCAGGAGACTCCCTCACTTAATCTAATTGGAGTCGACTTGCTGTTCTTTCTTCCACCCGCGACTCCTCCGATTAGATAACGAAGTGAGGTCGATTTTTAAGACGAGAAATCGTTTCTCCCCGTAGATTCAATTCTTCGCAGGAGACTCCCTCACTCAATCTAATTAGAGTCGACTTGCTGTTCTTTCTTCCAGCCGAGACTTCTCCAATTAGATAGCGAAGTGAGGTCGACTTTTAAGACGAGGAATCGTTTCTCCCCGTAGATTCGATTCTTCTCAGGAGACTCCCTCACTTAATCTAATTGGGGTCGACTTGAATTTCTTCCTTTCAGTCACGACTTCTCTGATTAGATCGCGAAGTGAGATCGACTTTTAAGACAAGGAATCGTTTCTCCCCGTAGATTCGATTCTTTACAGGAGACTCCCTCATTTAATCTAATTAGAGTCAACTTGCTGTTCTTTCTTCCAGTCGTGACTCCTCCGATTAGATAGCGAAGTGAGGTTGACTTTTAAGACGAGGAATTGTTTCTCCCGGTAGATTCGATTCTTTGCAGGAGACTCCCTCACTTAATCTAATTAGAGTCGACTTGCTGTTCTTTCTTCCAGCTGCAACTCCTCTGATTAGATAGGGAAGTAAGGTCGACTTTTAAGACGAGGAATCGTTTCTCCCTGTAGATTCGATTCTTCGCAGGAGACCCCCTCACTTAATCTAATTGGGGTCGATTTGAATTTCTTCCTTCCAGCCATGACTCCTCTGATTAGATCGCGAAGTGAGGTCGACTTTTAAGATGAGGAATCGTTTTTCCCCGTAGATTCGATTTTTCGCATGAGACTCCCTTACTTAATCTAATTAGAGTTGAGTTGCTGTTCTTTCTTCCAGTCGCGATGCCTCCGATTAGATAGCGAAGTAAGGTCGACTTTTAAGACGAGGAATCGTTCTCCTCGTAGATTCAATTCTTCGCAGGAGACTCCCTCACTTAATCTAATTAGGGTCGACTTGCTGTTCTTTCTTCCAGCCGTGATTCCCTCAATTAGATAGCGAAATGAGGTCGACTTTTAAGACCAGGAATCGTTTCTCCCCGTAGATTCGATTCTTCACAGGAGACTCCCTCACTTAATCTAATTGAAGTCGACTTGCCTTTTTTCCTTCACCATGGTGCATTTTCTGGACTCATCATCCGATCCTAAGAAGCTAACTCTTATCCTCCTGGACAGAGAAGACGATCCAGTTGAAGAAGGCGTGACTCTCTGCGTAGATATGCCAACACCCTTACCGTCCAGACGCTCTTTACTCCATAACTACCTTACAGATTCATGTTAAAGTGTGGAATTTACCCGCAACATACAAAGATCAGACGGAGTCATCTCGACTCTGAGAGTCTTGAAGCTTAACTCGCCATTATTTGCATCTTCAACCCCTTCTCAAGGAGCAACACCCTTACTCCGACATCATATTATGGACGGGACACTATCCTGGAGCAATTTTTCACTTTGTTTCTCCAACAACTTTTTCAGACCGTGCTATTGGGAATGACTTGAAGATGTTCTTGGTCGCAACAAAGACAGGCTTATGGAATGGAGGCTTTACGACGGATTGTATGCATCCTTGTTCTCTTATAACATGAGTCTCACTGTCTTCAAAGCATTCTGCAAACTGTGGTGCCACACTACCAACACCTTTTGCACAGAGAGCAGTGATATGTCAATCTTCTTATGGGATTTGCGGGCTATAGATGGACTTCTAGCTGACAGTGCTTACTATGAAGAAGTCATTCCATCCGCCAGAGAACTTCTTTCTGCGGGAGGTGGAGATAATAATATTCCAGTGACGTGGTCGTTCCTCTTCTCTGCATTCCACAAATTATGCCAAGATGTTCATGGCATCATTCAAATTACTGCTTCTGAATGGATACGCTTTTGGTTTCGAAGGCGGCAGATTTACACACCTCCTCTCAGTCGTGACAACTGAAAGTGAGTTAAAGCTCCAACAAACACATCATGTCCATCTGGCATGATTGCTCCTCGCACAGGACGAATGAAAAGAGAGAAGGACCCTTTTGTGACGCTCAACATTCCCGAGGCCCTAATCGAAGAGACCTACCTTGCTGCCCTTATTTCTTGTTGGTTGTGCTCCTTTGTGCTACCCACTGAAGCAGTGTGCCTTATTTACCCAGTTGTGTTTGTAGCTACAAGCAAATTGGCTCACAGAGAATGTCTAAACCTCGTAATTCTTGCTTTAGCTAGCATTTATCGGGGGTTGCATAGAATTTCTACGGCTTGGAGCTTGAATAAGTTGGAAGTAATTTTTCCCATTCACTACGTTTATGGATGGTTAGGGACTTACTTCCAAACTTATTTTGATCATCCCCATCATCGGCACGGCCATCCTAAAATAGTGAGGTTCTCTGGTGAAATGATGAATCGGACTCCTGATGTACAAGAAGCTCGAGAGCTATTGAAACGCAAGGATCCGTCTGTCATGTATTCTAATGCTCTTATGAAGGATACATCGATCACCTTGATTGACACCCAGAATTTATCCTCAAGCTGGAAAGCATATTTGATTTGCCTCCACTCTGGGTTTTTGACCTTGCGATAGGAAGAACAATTGTGATCGAACCATACTTCCCTTGTAAGCTTGGGCGATAATTTGGCTTCTATCAAGATGTACTAAGTGAGTCACGAATGAATGACCGAGAGGGCACCTGACAGGACATAGCTTGCTATTGGTTCAACCTTACAGAACACATAACAAGGTCTAGCGTGACAATTCCTGCTCCTCCTAATAAGAAGTCTACATTGGTTACTATTACATATGCTAATTGGTGGCGATCTTCGCGGGGTGATCTTTTCTCTCAAGGGCCTAAATGTCCTAGAGGCGAGGCTGTGCAACCACGAAAAGCTTCTAAAGTGAGAGTTGCTGATGATGCATCCGCCTTAGTTGTCACTTCCGGTAAAGCAAGTGCACATAAGCCAATCATGCAGCAGCGTAACGAACATGCCCTATCCCCAACTGAGCTTAGAAAAGAAGGAGGCGATAGTTCGTTGTTGGGAGCAGACACATCTCCTCAGAAAAGTAGAAGTTGTTCGCCTGGGAAAGAAAAGATTGAAGCTTTGAGAGGTTTGGGTGTTAAGTCTTCTATTAGTGGAGTGAAGAATTTGGCCGGCTCGAAGAGCAAACCAGACGTTGCAACCAAGCTACCTAACTCCAAGAACAAGTCTAACAGTGCGACAAGCTCACTGAAATCAGAGAACAAAGCAAAGGGAGAGGTGCATCTTATTATCCTGCCCCCTTTTCCTTCCCTTTTTTTTGACTTAATCCTCCTTTTAATATAGGGATATACTGCCAAAATCGAAGACAGACTTAAGGCCGCATTTGGTGACAAAGACAATGAAGCCACCTTAACTGTGCCTATTGCCAAGTCAACTGAGGACGATTCTATTAACATAATGCTATCACCAGTGAAACAAACAGAGCGCTGTGAATCACCTACTCCTTCTATTGCAACCTACTTCCCTGGGAGAATTACTTCTGGTGTGTTTAACGATCTAGCCTTGAGTCTGAAGCAATGTTTTCAGCAACAGTTGAAAAAGTTCATCCCAAAGACAGAAGGCTACCTTGCAAATATTTGCCAGAAAGCTGAGCAAATATATGAAACATTATCATCCTTCTAGGCAGATTATTTGGGGCTGAAGAATAGTGTCGAGGCATATTTGAACGAAGTCGGACAGTACCTGAAGTTGAAAACCCAATTAGAAGATCAAACTCCTACCGAAGATGTTCTAGGCAAGCGAGCAGCCTTATTAGACAAACTTGGGGAGGCACGAGCTTCAGTGGAAAAGGTCAGTGCGTAGTTTGATGAGACAACTACTGCTATCGCCCAAGCTCATAAGCGAAGGAAGCTACTTGAGGCAGATCTTGAACGGGCAAAAGCAAATTAGCTGGAATTGCAAGACAAATTAGTAGAGACTGAAGCTTCATTGAAGAAAACCAAAGATAGTGTGCCTTTTCTTGAAAAAGAGGTTGCTGATTTAGATGCTGCGCCCCAAGTTACCGCAGAAGAAACGGCTCAAGTTGAAGCAGCAAGGAAACATGCCCAAGAGCTTTTAGGCGCAGTAAATGCCTAGACCATATTCGGTGGATTTGTTCTAGATTTTGTTTTTTCACTTTGCAACTTGTTACTTCTTTTTGGACTCAGTATAGTTTTATTGTAATTGGTTTTGGTATATTACAATAAGATGAATCTTTCAATTCAAGTTTACGTAATAATATATAGCTGTATCCAATGAACAAAACCAATGAGCACTAACACAATTTATTCATTCATTTTTTTTACGGCTGTATTTAGGAAATATACCCAAGTTGCCTACGTACCTAAAGGGAATGTAATACCCTAAAGGATCAAGCCATACGTAGTTCAAGGACATAACATCTTTTGTTTGTTTTGTTTTTCCGTTCATAGTTTAGACTCTTGCAGGCCAGGAGTATTACAAAGGAATTTAACTTGTAAGAACGAGTACTTTAGGCTCTTACTTAGGAGCTTGGCAATATCCTATATCAAGGGTAGTAGCGCTTCAAGAACTTGCCATTTATGGGTCCTACCCGAACCCCTTGTCCATCTACTATTTTGTAGGCTCCATTTGTGTAGACTTCTCTAACCACATAGGGACCATCCCACTTGGAGGTGAAATTGCTTCCAGATTTGTGGGAGACAATGATCGGTCTTCTTACTACCAGCACCTCATCTCCGACTTGGAATGAGCGGGGCCGAACTTTTTGTTGAGCGCTCTTGATAGACGGGCTTGGTAGCATTCTAGCCTTGTTGTGCATGAAGTCTTCTCTCATCAAGGGCCTCCAACTCAGTTAAGCGAAGCCTGTGATTTTCATCTTTCATCAAACATTCCTGTATGGCGATGCGGAGTGATGGGATTTGAAGCTCCAATGGTAGAACGGCTTCAATTCCATACACCAAAGCAAAGGGGGTCAACTGTGTTGGCATCTTGTACGTTGTTCGATATGCCCAAAGAGCTTCCCCTAGTCTTTCATGCCAATCCCGTTTAGACTTTGCAACAACCTTTTTGAGTAAGTTGCAAAGCGTTTTATTAAAGGCTTCTGCCAGGCCGTTTGTAGGGGCATTGTTCATCGAAGACTTATGTTGGGTAAACTTAAACTTCTCGCACAGACTAGTAATCAAGCTGTTGAAGAAGGGCTTACCATTAGCGGTGATAATGTACCTCGGCACACTATATCAATAGATAATGTGTGTCCTTATGAAGTCAACCACATTTTCCTTTTTGACTTCCCTTAATGGAATTGCTTCCGCCCATTTAGAGAAGTAATCAGTGACAACTAAGATATAGGAGTGACCAGCAAATGATTTAGGCGTGATTGCTCCAACGACATCGAGCCCCCATGCCTCAAATGGTCAAGATGCAATTATTGCGTGGAGAGGTTTGGGAGGTTGATGTATGAAGTTAGCATGGAGCTGGCAAGGATCGCACTTCTTTACATAATTTATGCAATCTTGCACCATAGTGGGCCAGTAGTAACTCATCCTTTTAATGCGATCATGTAGCCTAGGCCCTAATTGGTGTGCTCCACACACACCTGAATGAGCTTCCGTCATTGCTTGCTTTGCTTCTTCCATGTCCAAGCATTGTAACCAAAGACCAAGAAGGGAGCATCGATAGAGCGTCCCGTTGTAGTAAAGGAAGCTTGAAGCCCTCCGCTGTATTTCTGTCTTATGCCTTGGGTCACTAGGCAGTTTTCCATACTCTAAGTACTCAATTATAGGTTGACGCTAGTCTTCCGCATCTGTTTTAAGAACACATATCATGTTAACGTCTTCCTTTGAGTCTTCATCATCCGGCGGAACAACCCAACAGCTACATATGGGAATAGTCATTTCTCCTTCTGCCCCAGTGTCAAAGTGGCTGCGAGGCTTGCTAGTGCGTCAGCCATCTTATTGGCACTCCTTGGCACGTGCTCTAACTTGACCATGTCTAACTTATTTAGCAGGTGTAATGCTTTCCTGTGATATGGGACAAGGTCCTCTTTCTTAACCTCATATTCGTCAAATAGTTGATTGATGACCAACTACGAGTTCCCATATATATTGAGGTCGGTGATCCCCATCTCAAGAGCCATTTTAAGACCCAAGCTAAGCGCTTGATATTCCGCCACATTGTTAGAGCATAACTGAGTGAGCACAAATGAATATGGGAGAATGTGCTTTTCGGGGGAGACAAAGACCACTCCTGCACTAGCGCCATCACGCCTAGCTGCACCATCGAAATACATTTCCCAGGGAGGGAGGGTATCGATGTAGAGCACGTCTTCTCCTGGTAAATCATCATTTAGCTCCCAATCATCGGGAATGAGATGATCTGCTAAGAAATCTGCCAACGCTTGTCCCTTAACCGCTCTTTGGGGTACATAGACAAGGTCGTACTGTTTTAAGATGACCGCCCATTTTGCCAATCGCCCATTTAAGATAGGCCTAGACAAGATGTACTGGATGGGATTAGCTATAGAGATCACTTGTATGGCATAGGCCTGTATGTAATGCTTGAGTTTCTGGATGGCAAAGATAAGCGACAAGTACATCTTTTTAATAAGGGAGTACTTCAATTCAGAGTCAACCAATGTACGACTTAAGTAGCATAGGGCGACTTCTTTTCCTTCATCGTTTTCCTGTACACATAATGCTCCTAAGGATTTTTCCTGAGCTATAATGTACATTCGAAGAGGTTTGCTAGGAGTGGGTGCCCCAACACAGGAGGATGGGTCAAGCACTCCTTTATTTTCTCGAATGCTGTACAACACGATTTATCCCACTCAAATGGTGCGCCCTTTTTCATTAGGTGGCTGAAGGGATGGCAATGTCCTACAAGATTTGAGATAAATCTTCGGATATATGCCAAGCGACCTTAAAGCCCGTGAAGCTCCCTGAGATTCTTAGGCTCAGGCATTTTCTGGATTGCCTTGATCTTCGATTGGTCGATCTCAATCCCTCTGTGATGAATGGTAAAACCCAAGAACTTTCCAGAGGTGACACCAAATGCGCACTTGAGTGGATTCATCTTCAATTGACATCTCCGTAATCGTTCAAAGATCAAACGAAGATCTTGTATGTGGTCCTCCCTCTTTTTGGACTTGACCACCAAATCATCGACGTAGCACTCAACTTTTTTATGAAGCATATCGTCGAAAATTATTTACATTGCCCTTTGGTAAGTTGCTCCTACATTCTTAAGCCCGAAGGACATCACCTTATAGCAAAAAATACCTTTAGGTGTGCAGAAAGCTGTGGCCTCTTGATCCTCTGGCGCCATCAGAATCTGATTGTATCCTGCAGTACAATCAACGAACGACAACGCTTTGTGTCCTGTGGTTGAGTCAATCATGAGTTATGTGATAGGCAACGGGAAATCATCTTTTGGACAAGCATCGTTAAGATCCCAAAAGTCCACGCAAATACGAAGTTGCCCATTTTTCTTCCTGACAAGCACGATGTTTGCGATCCATGTTGGATACTTGACCTCGCAAATGAATCCTGCCTCTATGAGTTTGTTGACCTCCTTTTCAATTTTCGGTACCAACTCTGGGCGAAAGCGTCACTAGGATTGCTTCTTAGGTGAAATACCCCTTTTGATATATAGGTGATGAACTGCGACCTTTGAGTCCAACCCGGGCATTTCTTTATAGCTCCAGGCAAATACGTCCTTGTACTATGACAGGAGTTCCAAGTACTGCTTTTCCTCTTCGAGTGTAAGTAATGAGCTTACGTAGATAGGGCAAGGCTCTTCATTGGTTCCAAGATTCAGCTCTTTCAAATCATCAACTGTAGCCTGGGCCCCATCTTTGAAAGTCTCAGGAGTTTCTGCCAACTCTATCTCTGAGTCTGAGTCATCACATTCGTGGATTGTGATGTGATTGGAAGAAAGAACTTCTTCTTCCTCTGCTTCCTTGTTAGAGCCAGAGTTTTTTCGTTGACCTGTGAAGACCACAGTACGCATCTTTACCTTTAATAAACCGTCTGTCTTAACATCCAGACTAGAAAAACGTTTCATACGGGAAGGTATAGAGCTCTGAACTTCATTTATCACTCCCAAATGACTAAATACAGAACTTTTCTCGTGCTGAAGTTGTGAGTTTGAAGACTTTTCACCAGCTCCTATTCTGGCAAAAACTGAAGGCTTTGGCCGGGGATCATCTTTGATTCTATTGAAAACAGAGCATCTGTGATCTTTCCCTTTTCCTATATGGGCGAATACTGACGGACGTTTTTTTGAAGTGGATGATTGTAGCCTATCAAACACAGAGGGCTTTGGATTGGGGAAAGCATTTTCATCTTTACTCATATCTACTTCTTTAGCTGAGATGTGTTGAATCACCAACTTCTTGTCCCTTCGTCGCCCAGAGATTCTAACTGGCTGCGTGGCATGAAACCCAGTCCAACTTTAGAGACGGCTACTGAACCTCCCTGCTCTTGAATCTTCCTCTGAGTTTCAGTAAGGCCATGAGGCTTGGCTTCGACTACCTTTCCTAAAGCAGCTGGATTTTGAAAGTCATAGCCAGCCCTCTCCAAAAGCTTGTACGCATTATGATCAAATCCCTCCCTAGTCCATGCACTTGGTAAGTCATCACCTTCTTAAAAGAAACGACAAACCCGAAAAGAGGGGGCCTACTCACCTTAGCCTGCCACATCTTAAGTGTTGGAACTGTTGCACTTCCTTTTAAGGTGGTTGTGCTAACTCCATCATCCTTTTTGGTAGCTTTAGTCTTGATGCTTCTGCTTGTGCACTCGCTAAAGGGCGATTCGCCCTCCTTACGGCAAGACCTAGGTATGTATCTTAACACTGGTGGCATTGATCCTATCGAAGCAGCAGCTTGTTAAGCAACTTGCTCAACACAAGAAGTGGTGCTACCTTGCTTGCTTGCTTCTTTCTCAAGCTGCTGCTTAGGAGCATCATCTTTTGTTGCTCGAAGGGCCTTCTTTGTGACACCTTTGCCTGTGGAAGAAATGGTTGTCAGCATGGTTTCTTTAGGTGCAGCACCTTCTTCAAAGAACCTTGCATCTGCAAAATGAGATTCAACCTTAGTGAATGGCTTGACATCTCTATTTATTTTTTTCTCTCCATCACGGTAGTACTTAAGGCATTGGTGTAAAGTGGAAGCCATGACTCCATGCTCATGAAGCCATGGTCGTCCAAGTAACAACCTGTAGGAAGTCCTAGCATCGATTACATGGAAGATAGAGGATGTCATCAAATCTCCCATTATCAGTTCAACGCAAATCATGCCGATTGCACGCTGGCCTTCAAGGTTAAAGCCTTGAATCATTGTTCAGCTCTTAGACAGTTCTTCCACTGTGATGCCTAAGTTGTTCATTGTAGACTTGGACATGATGTTGACGGCTAATTCTCCATCCACAAGAATGCGCCTCACTTTCTGCTTCCTAATGTAACCAATCACAAACAAAGCACGATTATGGGGCTTGGATCCCAACAACAAATCATCGTCAGTGAAAGTGACTGCGATGTTGCAAGAGGCACACTGAACAGAGCCTTCTGTTAATGCTCCCACATCCTTGATTTTATCAGCTTAAAGTTCTGGATGTTGTAAGGCAGCAACAACATGTTGGCGCATCTCGTCAGGCAAACAAAAGATTTGCCCCCAGCCTATGCGAGCTGGCAAAGCCTCCAAAACAGTCAAGGTCTTATCAGCTACTCTAGTGGACTCCTCTTGTCTGTCACTTCCTTCGTCTTCGTCTTTGTCTTCTTCAAGCTCAGAACATGAAGTCATGTTGACTGTAACTTTCTCAAAGAAGCCTGTTGGGAAAAACTCTTCGAGTGTGACAGGGATAAGCGGATCCTGCTTAAGGAGGTCAATAGGTATAATTTCGTGCCTTTTGACATTCTTGGATTTCTCATTTCCTTTTGAATGACGAGGGCTCTTCTTTCTTCCTTGTCTCTTCCTGCGGCGGAGAGGTGGCGATGGCACTTGGCTTTGCTTCCTTGACCTCCGGCGAGTGATAAGAGTCCACCCCTCTTCATCAACATCAGCTTTATCAGAGACATCCACAAAAGGATCAGTCTCTGTCAAGGGTCCTTTGGATCCAATTAGAACCACTATAGGCTCCAAACTTTCAAATTGAATTGTAATTAATTTCTCTCCATAGGAGGAAATCAATTCAGTGTTTACTCTACCACGAGTTTGAGTATGCTTTGGCTTCCAGGGCGATGAGGAACACTCCAACTGAGTGGAGATATAATTTGTGTCAATAGTGTCGTCCAAATCCAATATTATCTTCCCATCCCTGGCAAGTTGCATAATATGCTCCTTGAGCGTAATGCATTTTTCGAGAGGGTGATTAACCACCCTGTGATACCGATAATATTTTGGGTCAGTAACCCTTCCAGCTTCTTCAAACCGTTTTGATTCTGGAAGTTCGATAGCCCCATTTTCAAGGAGATCATCAAGCATTCCTGACAAGTCTGAGTTAGGGAATGGGTATTTCTTCTCCTGCAGTTCCTTCAATGTAGGATACTTCTTTCCAGTATCCTTGAAGAATCCACCCTTCTTGCTTTCATACTTGGGCTTTCCGGAGATTCGAACCGGCTCCCCAGTTGAAACGGCCATGGATTCTTTGTTTGAGGACTTAGTGGACTTAGGATTTTTCTTGAATTCACCCTTGTCCTTTCTAGCGTCAAATGAGGAAGAAGACTTGCCACGATGACTTGCGAACGTTATCTCCATATCATGAGCTTTCGTTGTCAATTCCTAGAAGGTCTTTGGCTTACTCATCTGCAAGACGTATAGTAAATCCCACTCCATGCCCTGAGCACACATTTCAACGGCTGAAGCTTCTGGTAGACGGTCCTTGCACGCAAGACTTAGGGACCTCCAGCGATTAATGTATTCAAGAACCGGCTCGTCCTTCCATTGTCTGGTGTTTGTTAGCTCCATCATACTAACAACACGTTGAGTGCTGTAGAACTGATTCAGGAACTCCTGCTCCATTTATTCCCAGCTGTCAATAGACTCTGACTCCAAGTCTGTGTACCAGTCGAATACAATCCCTGTGAGAGTACGAACAAACTGTTTCACCAGCCGGTCTCCTCTGTGCCAGCATTATTGCACGTCTTAATGAAGTGGGCAATATGCTGTTTAGGGCTGCCTTTGCCATCGAACTGGTTGAACTTGGGAGGCTGATAGCCATGGGGGCATGCGAAGAGCATCAATCCTCTTCGTATAAGGCTTTGTATACAAGTGGGTCTTGTGAGATCCTCCTTCTAACTGAGCTTTGACTGCATTTGCTATCCAGTTCTGAATTTTCTCAACAGATATCGAGCCTAAAGAGCGGTCATTTCTTACCTTGCACTCGTCATCAGATTTTTCGCTGTGGTTAGACTCTTTATCAGAGTTTTCGGCGCTTGAACCTTTGTTGGAAGCTTCAGATAACTTCTTTTCTAACTTCTTCATCAGCTCAGTAATCTGATCGTTCTAACGTTTGATTTGGGCGTCCTTTTCCGCACTCTCTTTAGAGAGCCTATCCAAGGTAGCCTTCATGCTTGCCAGTTATTCTTCGACATTAGTAGCCGCTGTCACCATAACTGGCATGATGACAGTGTCAGAGGATTCAGCTTCAACATGCAAGGAAAGTGATCGCTTTGATGATGCTAAAGAGGAATCACTGTTTGAATGACCATCATCTTCAAAATTGAAGGGTTGGAAAGTAGGGTTGGTGTGGGTTTGGAGTTCATCCATCCTACGCAGAATTGTTTGTGGCATGATAAAGCCAGCAACAGATTTTTGTTTCAGAACATTTGAAGCGATTTGATTGACTCCATCAGATACCTTGGAGCCGAGGTTTTGGATCTTATATGACTGTTATGGTGCAGTCACAATTGATTACTCTCCGGTGATAGTAGTAGCAGCTTTTGTCATACTAGTCATGACACCACCAGATGCAGCACTAGCAGTTATTTATCCCTGAAATACAGATCGGAGAGCTTTCCTTGGAGATTGGGTGATAGCGTTCTTGGGGGCCATGTTATATTCGAGGGAGTACAGAGTTTGTATTTTGAAGAAAGAGATGAGAGGCAGAGATGTCCCACCAGGTGTGCCAAAAATTTGTAAACACAAATTTCGTGCCTAAAATAAATTAGACAGGAAATTGATATGAACAAATTTGATCTTGTATTGATGTAGTATATAGGTACAATATCTGAATTTAATACAATAAAATGATCCTCTGATTCGATCTCCTAATGACTTGAGTATTCCGAGGGCTTGGTGCTTGATCTCGGTTGATGTAAATCAACTGAAGAACTCTGAAGGCTATTTTTGATTTTGATCTGCAGGTAGCTGATTGTGGTTTCTGAAACTCTACAAGTTTTGATCCTTCTCGCTTGGTAGCTAGATGCTCCTTGCCGTCTGAACTCTGAATTCTGCAAATGCCGAATGCCCCAAATGAAGGGAAAAGACCCTTATTTATAGGTTCTGCTAGCTAGGATTAGAGCCAGGTTTTGGGCCTAGGCCCAGTAATTATTTTCTTACTTTTAAATAAAGAAAATAATTATTAATTTCTGCATCATCGATGACACATGGTGACTTTTAATTAGTTGAACTTAATTTTGACCAAGCGGGTCCACCAAAGTCAACGTGACACATGGTAATCCGTAATTGGTCAATTTTTTACACGCGGCACCGTTCGATTGGTTGTAGAATTTTTTTGCCTCCTACAATCATATTATATACTTTTAAAATATACATGCCAAAGATTTTATTTGATTCTATATAGATGTCAAAGTGACAACTTGTTGCCCCAATTAAAGTATAACTTGTAACAAACTATTCCAACTAGTTTGGTCCGAAATTAGTCCAAAATTTTTCTCAGTTCAATTGATAAGATTGAAGATATAAGTGGTTCAATTTTTGCCCCAAAAAAATGTAAAACAAAATTGAAAATGCAAATTGCACCAATTAATTTGGTCCTATGAGCATCCCTTACTAACAATGAGAGATATTTGACTCGGTTTTCTTCATAAATTTTAAAAGGTACCTACAAGTTCAGCAAAACACCTTTGTATAAGGAGTATAAGTACTCAAGTTCCAAATTAAATATTATGGGTTCAAACTCCACAACTTTTACTTCCCCCTTTCTCCTTTACAAGTAGGAAACTTTACCCTTCATAAAAACGAAAAAAATAAAAAAAATATACTCACATGAGGAGCAATTTGAGATAGAGATAGCAATGGATCGAGTGAGCCATTATTTGCATCATCATCCGCTTTCATCCGCTTCATCTAATACATTCATCATTTGGGAAAATTCAATCCAATCCGTCCATGGATCATCTGCGGATGAAAATAGTGGAACGGATTGCAAACGGGTGATAAAAACTTATATATAACATGTTAGTAAAAATAAATTTGCCTTTCGAAAAGTTAAAAAAAGATGTTTTAGGCATAAGAAAATGAATAAATATCATAGTTATCATACTAATCTTGACAAAAATTATCAATTAATATAATTGTCCAAAAAATGGATGAAATTTAAAAGACAATAATAAAAAGTGAATTAATTATAAATAAAAAATACACAAGCAAATGACTAAGCGAGTAAAAAATTTAGCGATAAATTAGATAGATCATCACCTAGATTCAACCCAATCCATCGTGTCATTATTCATCATTCACATATATTGAATTCTGACCAATTTCTCTCCCAAGTTTCGAGACGATGGATTGATGGATTTGCAATTCAATTGTCCCCTCTATGTTTTATTCAAATCGTTGCCGCCCTCTTTTATCTTTGCGCAGATGGAAAACCCCTCACCCTTTCTCTCGCTTTACTCAGAACCACAAATCGAACACAATTCTTCTTCATAAAACCCTCCTTGAATCAATAATCCGATCTCAGGTTTCTCAAGGTTGTTGAGATCAGTCCATATCCCAAATCAGTTAGTTGATTCTTTGGAATTTAAAGGTTCAATTTTTAGGGTTTTTTGGGCGCCCGGAAAAGGAGACAATGCAACAAGGAGACCTTCACAAAGTATGGGAAATTAGAGCCCTAAAAAGAAGGCCAAGACATGACGAAGCCAAACAGATTTTGGAGCGCATTGCCAAGCAAGTCCAACCCATTATGCGCAAACACAATTGGCGGGTTAAGATCCTTTCTGAAATGTGGTCAGTTTCCATCTGTCTCGGTTCCGAAATTTTAAATTTTGTTACTGTAGTTAGTATTGATTCACGTTCAAATGTGGGAGGAAAATAATTGGTTGGAGTAACTGGTAGTTTTTTTGACTTACCCATTTGATAGAATTCTTAGTTTTGGTCAAATTCATAATGAAAATGCTGAAGAAAATGTGTAGACCATGTTTCCTACTCGCATAGTTGCTGAAAGTTTCAATTTTGCAAATGTTTTACACGTAGTGGATTTTGTACTGTTTTGTTCGGGGCAGGAGTTTTTAGATTTGCATTTTGCATTTCCATTATTGGCTACTGGCTAGTTATTGAATTACAACAGAAAAGGTTCTTAGTTTTTGAGGAGGGAAATAATAGATGCCAGGGAGTTTATGATTTTCTGCTGTATAGTTGTATGAGGAACTGCGGTTTTGCGGTATGAGGTATTTGGATAATTGGTGGGCTTGCTTAGAATTAACCATTGTGTGGCTGTTTGTGTTCCATTACTAATGTGACATCAGCTTACGAAGACACACCCCACACGCATTGGGGGCAGGGGGGCTATTCATGGAATTACAAATGTTGCCTGCTCTCAAACTTGTAGCATGTACAAATGGATATGTGGCGATGTTGTTGGTTCTGGCACTTTTAAACATAATATAGATGTTTCTTAGGTTAGGGGGCGATTTTCCAAGACTAGTATGAGGTGTGTGAATTAGCGGTTGCTGGATGACACATGACCTTTTTTTAGGGGTTCTAATTGTTTTCAAGTGTTCAAGCATAGTTTGGTTTTACAGGAAAGAGTCTGCATAGTTCATGTACTTGAACTCTTCATACCCCCCTGTTGGCGGGAGAAGGGTGCCTAATAACTTGATTCATCCTGTTGATTTTCATTATTTGTTGCATTTTACCGCACGCTATTGATGAAGTTGGATTTGATGAGGTTGCAGTCCCAAGAGGCAGCAGCTTTTGGGACTGAATGTTGGAGCCGGTGTAGAAGTGAAGTTGAGGCTTCGAAGGCCTAACAGGGAGTTGGAGTTCTTACCATTCGATCAAGTTCTAGATACAATGCTCCATGAGCTCTGCCATAATGCTCATGGCCCTCATAATACCAGCTTTTATCAGCTATGGGATCAACTAAGAAAGGTCTATTACTAGCTTTACATGTTCCCTGAGTTTACGCTGTTTTCTATACATAAGTCTTTGTGAAGTTCATGAAATTATAGTGGTTGATACTGGTGACAATTACAAGTCTTTTGAATGAGCACCAGAGTAACCTTTTATTTTTTTGCTAATTGCATGCAGGAATGTGAGGAATTGATGTCTAAAGGAATAAGTGGCACAGGGGAAGGATTTGATCTTCCTGGTAAACGTTTGGGTGGTGTCTCTCGGCAGCCGGCTCTTTCCTCCCTCCACAAAACTGCACTTGCTGCTGCAGAAAGTAGACAACGGCTTAATACTCTTCTGCCATCTGGACCCCGACGTCTTGGGGGTGATAAAAACGTTATGAGTGCATTAAGCCCTGTCCAAGCTGCGGCCATGGCGGCAGAAAGGAGGCTGCAGGATGAAATCTGGTGTGCATCTGCTTCTCGTGGCCTTGATGTCGAAGAAGAGGGCGATTCTGAACTTTCAGAAACAACTTTGCTTGGTGAGCAGACTGCTGCTAGTTCTAGTGCTTCAGCTGCCAACAATGCAAGCCTTTCAGTTGGACCATCTCAAAAAAGAAGCCAACAATCTTATGATACCAATCTCATAGATTTGACCAGTGACATAAATCTAAACACTGTTGGTGTTTGTGATGCAAGATCTAGTAAAAAATCGCGTTGCTTAAGGACCAGTTCATCTTCTATGTCTGCTAATGATAGTTCCAAACCTAACCGCGCTTCCTCATCCATCAAGAGCTCAAAATCTGGGTCTCTCAAGTATACTGCATTAAATGAACATGATGATTCCTCAATGTGGACATGTGAAACTTGCACCCTGTTGAATCCTGTAAGTGACTTTTACTAAATAATGGTTTATTCTCTTGGAATGGTGGCGCCATGTTATTTTGTTTCTCATAGTTTCTAGTTTGTGATGAAATTTGCAGCCATTGGCTCTAGTATGCGAGGCTTGTGAAACCCTAAAGCCAAAAGATGCGTCGATGAAGTATAGGTTTTGGTCGTGTAAATTCTGCACTCTGGAGAATGGCATAAACTTGGAAAAATGCTTGGCATGCAGTCAGTGGAGATATTCACATGGTCCTCCATTATCAACTCCGCCTCCCAATCTTGGCACCTGAGAGGTACAATTCAATTGGTTTTTCTGCAAGCACATCTTAGGAGTTGGGACTTGTCTCTTTATTTGGAGCTCTTGTTCCATTGCATTTCGTTTCATTTATATGGTATGTAAAGCTAGTATTATGGAATTTGAAATGTGAATAGATAAATAATATCCTGATAAATTTTGATCTATTATGAAGATTGTATAACATCTAGAAGAAGGAAAAATACAGATAAACTAAGCTGAAAAAGAGTGTGCCTGTGATGTACTAAATCTCTGGTTCTTTTCATTAGCATTTGTGTGAATCTAACGGAGTTCGCTGACTGGGTTTACTCATTGGCACAAGGTCTCGCAGGCATATCTTAGGGTTCAGTCTCCTTGTCACTACTCCCTCCCCTCCGTCGTTCCTGGGTGCCTCCCTCAGCTGGTACATGATGAAGATTAAAACAGCAGAAAATTGAAGTCCAACTTGCCTTCTGACGGCCAAGGATGCGAACTTGTGAATACCTAAATTGGTTTGCTTTTTTGCTTTATTTGGCATCCCTCGAGCAATTTTGAAAGTTTTTTGCTGAAATCAGCAATGAAGAAAGTTGTCTTTTGCCAGGGAGGTTCGGGATCCTTGTCTGGTCTTCTGTACAGCAGTGCAGCCGTTGTACATCTGTTTTCACACTAACTTGCTGGCAGTCTTTAGTTTGGATTATGTGGCTTCGGTTTCTAGCTTTAAGAATTATCAATGCTTTAGTAGAAAACCCAGTTTCGTTTGAACTACGGGTTTTTTTTGGGAGGGGCGGGGGGGGGGGGGGGGAGGGTGTCACATATTCTTTGTATATCAGTGGTTAAATTAATTTAGGTTGAGAGTGCCTCTCAATTGCTCCTGAAGCAAATTCTGTTTTTGTGGACAGCAGGATGCCATCACTCAATTCAGAGAATGTTGATCAAATGCTGTCTAACATTAGTTACTTGCCGTCTGGCTAGTCCTTGCATACATTATTGACATTCTTGCCTTTCTTGGTGATAGGTTATGTATATGCATCCCTCGGGAATAAGCATTTTTGTCCCGTTCTTGTGGTCATAAAATGGATTCTGAGATACTACGTATTAATGCTTGCCCAGATAAAAGATGGATGTAGAATATTGTGATAAGTTTAATCCTGTACTGCCTGATATAACCAGGTATACTGATAGTTGCCTGCGAGGTGTAAGCTTGGTACGAATTGTTGTCCAAATTTCACTGTCAATTATTTGGTTAGTGCCGGTCAATTTCAGCCTATCTGTGTAAATTTGATTCTGGAAGACTTGTTTTTAAATATTACTATATGAAAACGATACAGTTCCTACTATATTAATGCACACCAATGATCGGATGGTATAATGTTGAGGGGCACTGTTGTGTTGCCCAGCTAGCATTTAAAGCCATTTATACACTACTCTTCAGTTAACACAAGGCCCTGCATGAACAGTTGTCGACATTCGTGATGAGTGATAATGTGGGTGTTGGTGATGAAGGGGCGTTCGACTCATGACATGTAACACTCAGATTGACAGCAGTTGGGATTAGGGCAGGAGGTGATGCAACTTTGGCCATGCCATGATCTGCACTGAGGGCAGAATGAGGTTGAATCGCCTGAAAACAAGTCCGGGTTGAACCCATCCTTGGTAAAATGAGCCTTAGAAATTTCAGCATTTCTCGTGGATTTTGAAAGGACATTCATCAGCATTTCTGGCTCCACATTCCCTGCTACTTGTATGGTTCCTTGCTCTGCATCTAACCTAAATGTGTGCACCCCTACAATTCAACAGAAAGGGCAAATAATAAAGAAATAAAGAATGGAGATGAGAGCAAGAGAAGCAAAGAAATCATTTTATAAGGGCCTGTTCTTTTCGTTGATAAATCCCAATTTATCAACTTCAATCAACTTCAACAGAAAAATTTCAACTTCAATCAACTTCAACAAAAAATACCAACTTCAGTCCATCATATAAAAAAATAAATCAACTTCGTCTAACTTCAACCAACTTCAATACACTTCAACCTACTTCAACCCACTTCAACAAAAAATACCAACTTCAAACCTCTTAAATCTTAACGAAGTCGTGATTCAATATGTTATCATGTAAAATATAGTTGTCTTCAAAATGAAGAGCATATTTACGCATAATACAGTTGAAATCCACAATGAAAAGGATCAAACCAAATTAGATTTGCATTTACACAAACATGATTTGTATAAATGATTTCAAATCATTAAGAAAAAAAGGGGGGCATCGTGGATTACACACCTTCAAGTTTGGACAATATTTTAGTGACATCTTCTTGCCAGGGACTTTTTGCTTTTATTCTGATAACCAGTGACTGAAACCATGAAATGAGTTTTCATAAGTAATATCAGACAACATCTTATAATTGATTTTGTTATAAAATATTAAAGTAATTCTAGTATTGACGACGATGGTATCTCACCATGTTTGTTTGGGAATTTGGCCTAGTAGCCATCAATCGATAGTGCTTTCTCTTATTTAGCTTGAGAAATTTCATTTTCCTCCAAAAACATGGTGAAATCTTCATTGTCTCTTTTGATTGATGTTGTCAATGTTTTTCGATGAGTTATTTATATAACAAAAGGGGCTGGTGTACTGAAGAATGAAGATGGTATAGTGGGAAATCTAGTAATTAGGATTTAAGGTTATTTCTACTACTATACACAATTAAACGAGCAAAAATATCAAAGAATTAATTAGGTGATTAGGTCCCCTCTTTAAATGAAGACTTTAGTTAATTCACATTCCTCAAAAAGAAGTTCTACAATTGATATATCTTCTTTAATAAAATTCAAGGAAAATAATATATTGATTTAAAATTAAAAAATGTGGACAAAAAAATGAAAAAAGCTAATAGTTTCAAAAGGGTTCATCCCAATTTTTTGTATCTGAATTTATCATGGGTGATGATACATGTCTCTAGACCTGGCAAAAATCAACCCGATCCGAACCCGCCGAAAATTTTGGATTTTGAGCACAATTTTCTCGATCCGAATCCGAAATAAATCGAACCCAAAAAACCCATAATTTTTTGGGTCAAACCCAACGCAACCCAAAGCGAATCCGAATAATATATCCTTATTTTTTATTTTTCTTTAATTTCTCTCCTTAACAATAATAGTTTTTCATTATAACTTATTATTTAGAGAGATGTTATATAACTATCGCATCCCTTCGTAAATAAGACGATGGTACCCATTCTTTTCCAAATTCATTCCCATAAAATAACGACATATACAACCTTTAAATGGAGCAATTTAGAAAATAGGTATGAAGTAACTATCTAATATTAAGGAAATCAATTTAGAATTAGTTAAGTATTAAAAATGTGCAAGTTGTACTATTACATTCTTAGTGAAATGAATATGTCTCATCGCATTTTTTAAATAACATTACTCTATAAGAATCTAAAATTTAATGTCATAATTAATAGATAATTGTAATATCTTGTGCGTTTATAATATTATTTCATTTAGTTTCCTTCTAATTGTTTTGAACGTTACGTAAGTATTGGGCATTGGTTATAAATGGGTTATTAACTGGTCGACTGCTCCAACCCATTAACATGCTTCAGATAAGTCGACCCACAAATGACGCAACCCATTACTAATATTTTAATATATGGACTAACACACCAAACGTGACCTACTGTCTACCTGTGCATAACATTCATATATCATAATTAAAAGTTGAAAATTTTTGATATTCTTTTAAGAAATTATAACTACAATGCTTGTTCATTAAATAGAGATAATTTTAAGTAATAAGTATCTTGAGATTTTGTTTCTGACAAGAAAAGAAATAATTCACTAAAAAGACACTCCAAACCCGTTGGGTTGACCTGAAACCCGTAAAACCGAATATGCTCATCCGTATTTTGCACGAACCCAAAATATAATAGACCTGTATTTTACCCAAACCCGAATACATCCGACTCGTATTTAACACGCCAAACTGAACTGATACGTCTACACATCTTACTGCAAAACACTTTTAAATGTCCTATTCTAACATAAATCAATATATTAGATGGCTTAAAATCAAGAACAGTTTCAATTGTAATAATTAATCATCAATTATGAAGCTTTAGAATTAGTGGTATATGCTGACGAGTACAAACTAATTGTAAAAAAATTGTAAAATTTGTCAGTTATCAATCCTATCCGCAGCAACACATCATTTGCATAATTGCATAATTGTAAAAAATTGTAGAGAAAAAGTTAAGTTCCCAAAATTTATAAATTCAAATGATAATATGCTCATATTATTCGATCATATGATTTTTTTCTATGTAATGCATGAAAATATAACATTTAAATTGAAAATAAGACATTTAAGAAATGTTTTGCAAAGAGACATTCGTCATTTGGCTTTTATCATTCCCGTAGCCAAAACTTCTTAAGGGATGAACTACAATAAACCCGTAACTCAAATAAACCCATCAATCCAGCATTACTCAAAACAATATAAATAGAAGCACCCAATTTATACTAGAACAATGAACAATTAAGCACCTTTTATAATAATTCCTTTTCTTTAGAGGCCATTGAGGACAGGGAGCAAAAATATTTGGCAATGACAGATGCACACCCGCAACTTCAAAATTTTCATGCCCAGAATTTCAAAATTTTTGTGTCCAGAACTTCAAAATTTTCATACGTGGTGTATGATAAGAAAGATTTCTTCACTAGTGATTTATGAAAGATTTGGAATACTAATCAATTATTGTAGGACAACTTTTTAATTTGCAGGTAGAGTAAAAAAAACTCACGAAGACTTTACACATAAAGCACCAGTTTGACTAATGTTTTACCTCTCTTTTGTAAGTTATCATAAGTTAGAATTTTTCCATGGGAAGCTTCCCCCAAAAGAATGATGTTTTAAATGGATCGGGGACTTCTAAATGATACTCCAAGGGAAACCACCATCTCAGAGTAAAGAAGATTAATTCCCAAGAGATAAAGAGAGGTGAAGAAAAAAAGATTTAATAGTGAAATTTTCGGTGGTAGTAAGATTCCATCTAACCATGTCACTGGAAGAGCCCCTCATAGAAGCCTTATCAAGCATGCTAAGAAACTAGCCAAACTATCACCATCTAGAAAGGCTTCACCCAAAAAAAAAAAGGGGGGGGGGGGGGGACCAAACAATCGAGGTAGATTGGTGCTCCAAATAATTAATTAGAGACAAGCGCATCATTGTCTGCTACAATAGCGAAAAGTGAAGGGAAGCAATCCCTCAAACGAATGCCATAACACCATCTGCTGTGCAAAAAAAAGAGTGAGGGAACCATCACCCACCTCAAAAATGATATAAGAGAAGAAACGATCCCAATCTTTAATGATAAACTTCCAAAGACCTATCCCATAAGTGCCATTCTGCTTCCTTGGGATCCAATCCAGCCCCTTTGCTAGCCCTAACTACAATCCTCCAAAAGCTTGTCTTTCTCATTCATAAACCTCCATAACCATTCGCCAAGAAGAGCCTCATTGAAGATGACTGGGTCTCTAATGCTTAAGCCACCTTTAGAAAAATGCTGCTTAACAATGTTCCATTTCACCAAATGATACTTGAAATCATTACCAGCATAACCCCACAAGAACCTCCTTTGAATGGCTGCCAACTTGTTAACTACCAAACAAGGAATAGGAAAGTGAAAGAAAGTAGGTTGGGATGCTAAAGAGGACACTTTTAATGAGAGTCAGTCTACCTCCTTTAGTAAGATACTTTGATTTCCAACTAGTGAGTCTCTCAATGGTTTCTAAATGAAGTTCTCTTTGAACTTCTCACCTAGTTGAAGACCCAAGTACGATGACGAGAAGGAATCTAAACCAAAGCCCAAAATCCTTCCAACTAAGTGAGCATTGTCCACCTCCCCCAACTGGCAAAATGGAAGACTTAGAAAGGCTAACTCTCAAACCAAACGAAAATGCAATGAAATTGATCATTTGCCCACATTCGTCATAGAAAATGATCATGTCATCGACAAAAAAGAGATGGAAAATCTCCAACCACAACGAATCTGACCGTCAAACAGAAGAATCTGCAATCAAATTGGCTTGAGAAGCAATGAACCACATCCTGCTCAAAACCTCCATAACAAGGAGGAAAAAGAGCAGTGAGATAGGATTGCCTTGACAAAGTCCTCTGGAAGCATGTAAAAGAAGTACTAGAGATGCACCAATTAATCTACCCTATCCACTTGTCCCCAAAGCCCATTCTCTTCAAAATGTGAATAAAGAACTCCTAGTTTATATGATCGTAGGCCTTCTCTACATCAAGTTTACAATTCACCGTTGGTCTTTCCACTTTGATCCTCAGATCCACAAGCTCATTAGCAATTAAGATGACATCTAGAATTTGTATGCAATCGACAAAAGCATTCTGAATAACCAAGATCAAATGGCTAATGACACCTGTTGGTAGTATTTTTGTGTGGTGAGGAAGGGTTGAAAGTCGTCCTCAGGGATGATTTGTGATGAGCTTAAGATTGACTTAATTAAGAGTGTGATTTCAATTTTAACCACACTTAGCTAATCTAACATGCAAATTTAACAAACTTTTCTAGAAATGACTTACACAAGCAAATAATGGCAATGAACACTAAACTAACCTAAAAACACGTAGCACATAAAAACGGGATGATCGGGGTTCGACATGGCCCATGGCACGACATGGCCATCAACAACATGCCAACATTCCTCAAAGGATCACCCAAAATGAAAGTACCTAAACTAACCTACTTCTAACCCTAACTAGTGCAACAACAAGATAAGAGATAGAAGATTACAAATGGAAGTGCTCCCATTAATAATCAAGATTAAGCACTAAAACCATCACCAAGTCTTGATTATCTCCTTTAACCTTGAGTCTTCAAGTTTGCTTAAATTTCGACTACCCTAATGGTGTTGATGATCAAATATGGAAAAAAGGGAAATCAAAAAAAAAAGGGATTATTGAGTTTAGAGAGGTAGATTTAGGTTTCAAATCCCTTGAGACTAAAGCCCAAGTCTCTCCAATACATCAAGCCTACATTTTGGGAGGATTAAGAATGCTTAAAAGTAGAGGCTTTCAAAGAATTTAGGAGAGAGAAAGTAAGATTATGCAATGATGAAGATAAGAAATAAGAAATTTGCAATAAATTCAATGCAAGGTTTAAACTTTAAAACTTTTCATTAATGGAGGTAGAGAGTCTACAAAACTAAGTTAGAGAGAGAAAATAGCTGCTAAAAACGAAGCTACCCTAAAAGGATGCCAAAAATTGGCCTTTTAAAGCCTTTACGTCATCAAACAAATAAAACGGCAGAGCAAAGGGGGCACAACCGTGCCACATGGCACGGTGCCCAGTGCCAAATCTCTGTCCCAGTTTCTTCGTTGCTGTGCTTCGTGGCACGCCCCTCTTGGATTTTGGCACTCCCTCTTGGATTTTCTTCAAGAGGGATTGCGCTTTACTCCAATTAGGCTTTGTCTCTCATTTATACCTACAAAATATAAAACGTCATTAATTAATTAATTTAGAGATTATTTGTGATCTAAAATCTAATGTAATGAGGGTCAACACTTTGCTCGGTTAGGAACCAAATGACACCTCTCGGTCGGATGGCAAGAACCTTAGATAAAAGCTTATACACACACCCAACCAAGTTGATTGGCCAATAATCCCTAATGTCCTCTACATCCGGTTTCTTAGGAATAAGGCCCATGAAAGTAGTATTGAGACTCTTCACAAACTTTTCCATAGAATGAAATTTTAAAAACATCCTCAAAATATCTGCTTTCGAAATGTCCCAATTATGCTATAGGAAAGTATAGTTATTCCGTATGAGCCAAGAGCCTTGCCACTACAACATTGATGCAAAACTCTATAGACTTTATCCTCAGAGAAATGAATCTTAATATCTGCCCTCTAGAAGATGGTAATAGCAGGTAAGGCCAACCCATCACCTCTAAGGCTCAACCTCACAGCAAAGGGAAGAATAATACTCTTGGATGGCAGACTTCACATTTTTCAAAGAATTATAGGAGGAACCCTCCACCATAATAGAAGGCATGTAGTTGAACTTTCGATGTGAATTAGCCAACTTATGGAGGAAACCTGTGTTCTTGTCACCTGCTTTGAGCCATAAGGCTCTCGATTTTTGTCTCCATAAAGTGTCCTCCATCAAAATAACCCTAGCTAAATGAGTCTATGCATCTTTTATCTTGATAACTTCGCCTAAGGCTAGACCGATAGTTTCCTTTTCTGAATCAAAGAAATAATGCCCAATAGATTATGTTTTTTAACCTAGATATCACCAATGACTTCATTACACTTTTTTAACTCCTCCTTGACCATCTTTAGTTTGCTGGCCACAATATAACTAGCAAAACCATGCACTTTAAAATGCTCCCACCAATTCTTGATAAGAGTGGTGAAGCCATCAACTTGCAACCACATGTTCTCAAACCTAAAAGGACGCTTCACTCTATTAACGACCATCTTCTCTATAAAAATATGACAATGATCTCATAAAGGATGAGGTAGCCTCTTGTTGATGAAATCAAGCCATAATTCCTCCCAATTATCATAAATTAAAAAGTGGTCCAATCTTAAGCAAGTGGAAGTCTCCCTACCGCGAGACCAAGTGAGGTCCCCTTTCTTAACGGAAGATCAAGTAAAGCCGAATAATTAATGAGCCATGAAATTCAGTAGCCGCATTAGAAGAGCTCAACCTCGTAATCCTTTCTTGACTGTAAAGACTTTCATTAAAATCTCCGGTAACGCCCCAAGGGCCACTCCAACCATCCCTAATATTGCGTGATTTCTCCCAAAACTTAAGCTTTTCCTCCCTCTAATGATGTCTATAAACACTAGTAAAAGCCCAAGAGACATTCGATTCAACCATAAGAAAGAAGCATGTTAGTGAGAACTCACCACAAGAAGATGAAGTCAACTGAAGAATTTCCTTGTCTCACATAGTCAAAATGCCACTGGCTAAACCTCTAGCTTTGAGGAAAGCAAAATCACACAATCTACAGCCCCAAAGACCATGAGAATTAGATCAAGAAATGTCCTCAGTTTTTGTTTCTTGTAAGCAAACAAGATCAAACTTCCAATCCCACAATAAACTTCTAATTATAGATCTTTTGCCTATGTCATTCAAGCCCCTCACATTCCAAGAGAGCATCCTAAACATAAGGCACTACAACCCCCCCAACATATCACGAGACACTTTAGTAGATCTCTCTTGTCGTAGTTAACACCAAATTCAAGTCTGCACAACTTCATTTGCTTCCAAATACTTGGAGGAGTTCTCTGAGATGCTTGATTAGCTACATAATTTTTCTTCTCAATTCTTGACAAAAGCTGAGCAACTTCTTTTTCATGGCCCAAAATAGCAATCAATGCAAAAAGTAATGCTTTTCATTTTACATGCTACCCACTTAGACACATTCTTTGAACAAATAATAGAGTCATCACACACATTATTAATAGAAAAGTTCTCACTATGATTGTGTAGAAAAAAAGTCCACAGCAAGCGGCTCAAGAACATTCGAATCTAGTTGCAGTGCACTAGATTGGACTAAAGACCAATGAGTTTAATGCCCTGTTCTTTTCGTGGATAAATGCTCCCATTCCAATCATTCCCACTACTTAAAATAAAGGGTTTTTGGAATTTAATAATCCAAACTTTGGGGGGTCTGAAAGGCGATAATCAGAACTTAAGAAATCCTTGCCAGTGAGTTGAACTTTTAATGTATTTATTTTCAACATACCACCACCGAGTTCGACTCACCGGAGGGATGATGTGGCGGTGGCTGAGTCCACATATATTATTACAACATTTTAAAAAATAAAGAAAAAGACATTTTTTAGAATTTTTTAAAGAGATCTGCAATGCTTTATTGCCTCCATTTCCCCCTCACTTTCTCCATAAAAATTTAAAAAAATAAAAATCACCATTTCAAAGTATGAAATTCATTTATAATGTAATTATAATTAATAATTTCCAGCTTTTTAATCTTCCCAAGGAATAAAACCCCAAAAAAAAAAATCGCACCACCCAAGCCCCCACCCCGAAAATTCCAGATCTGGCGACCCCTTGCCCGGCGAGCAATTATGTTGCTGCCCAAATTTCTGCACACGCCGCCCACTAAAGGTGATCGCCGGCGTATGGGGTGCCGCCCACAAGAGAGAGAAAGCGAGAGAGATACAGGGCCGAGATTAAGAGATGCCCAGACGGAGAAGCGCCAAGACAAATAGAGCGGTGCCGGCCGGTGACGGTGGATGCTGGCCGTCCAGTGGCCGGTCATGGTAGTAGTCGGCCGGTGTCGCTCTATGGAGAAGTTGGGGCGAGGAGAGAGAGAGAGAGAGAGAGAGAGAGAGGAGAGAGAGAGACTAAGGAGATAGAGAGGAGAGAGAAAGCCCCATTTGCTGCTATTGCACAACCCCCCCAACCCCTTCGGTTTTTTTAAATTGTGTAAAAGTACACACACACACAAACATACACACACACACACACACACACACACACACACACACACACACACATATATATATATATATATATATACATACACATACATACATACACACATATACATACATACATACATACATATAGATATATATATATATATACTATATATATATATATTATATACTATATATATTATATATATATAACACATAAATACATTATATATATTACACACACACACACACACACACACACACCACACACACACACACACATATATATATATATATATATATGTAGTATGTATGTATGTATGTGTGTGTGTGTATATATACACACACACACACACACATACACATATATATATATACATATACATATATATCTGTATATACATATATACACACACACACACACACACACACACACACACACACACACATATATATATATATGTCTAAGGGGAGGAGAGAGAATTGGAAGGGAAGGTAGCTGATGTGTTAACGCTTTTTCTTTTTTTTTTTTAATTGATCCAATATTACACGTCTGATTCCACCTCCGCCATGTCATATTTCCGATGACATACACATACATACATACATATATGTGTGTGTGTGTGTGTATATATATATATACACACACACATACATACATACATACAAACATGTACACACACACACACACACACACACACACACACATATATATATATATGTCTAAGGGGAGGAGAGAGAATTGGAAGGGAAGGTAGCTGATGTGTTAACGCTTTTTCTTTTTTTTTTTTATTGATCCAATATTACACGTCTGATTCCACCTCCGCCATGTCATATTTTCGATGAGTCCAACTCGGTGGTGGAGTACTAAAAATAAATACATTAAAAGTTCAGCTCACTGGCAAGAACTTCTTAAGTTTGGATTATGGCCTTCCAGACCCCTCAAAGTTTGGATTATTATATTCCAAAAACCCTATAAAATTCCACTCCTTCCCACTCTTTTACACTCTTACCCATCCCCACCAATTTTTAGTATGATTTTTATTATTAATATTAATAAGTATTATCATTGTAATTATTACTGTTAATTAATAATAATTATGATTAATTATTATTTTAATTATTAAATAGTAATTATTATTATAATTACTTCCAATTATTAATTATTATTATTAATAATTAATACTAATTAATAATGATAGTAATTATTCTTCATAATAATAATAATAATTTTTTATTATTAACTAATTAATTAATAATAGTTATTAATATTAATAATCATTAATATTAATAACTATTAATAGTTATTATTAATAATTATTATTATTTTAATATTATTAATTTTATTTCCATTAACATTTATTATTATTAATATTAGTAATTAGTAATTTTAATTAATACTAATATTAATATTGATATTAATAATTACAATTACAATTATTACTTATAGTATATAGTAATTATTATTAATATTAATAGTAATTGTTATTGTAATTATTACTAATTTTCATTAATAATAACGATAATTATAATAGTTGTAATAATTATTACTATTACCAATTATTAATAAATATTAATATTTATATTTATATTCATATTAGTAATAATTGTCATTATTAATCTTAAAAATTAATATGATTGCTATTATTATTATTATCATCATCATCGTCATCATCGTCATATTATTATGAAGAGGTGCTACTGTAATTATTATTGTTAATTATTATTGGCATTAATAATTATTATTATGATTTATTATTATTTTTATTATTAATTAATAACTACTATTGTTATAATAACAATAATAATTGATAATTGACTATTATATTGATTACTATTAATGAATAATAATATTAATAGTAATTACTTTAATATTAGTTATTAATATTATTTAATTAATTAATGATTAAATGATAATTATAAATATTAATAATTATTATTAATCGATAATAATATTATTATTATTAACATTATTATAAATTATTTGTATTATTATTAATTATTTATGTTTTTTATTATTCTTAATATGAAAATTAATAATGACAATAATTATTATTGATAATAATAATAGTGATTATTATTAATATGCATTAATTATTAGTGCAATTATTACTATTATTCATTAATAGCAATGATTATAATAGTTTTTACTATTATTAATTAATATTAATATTAATATTAATACTATTAATTAGTATTATTAATATTAACAATTATGATGAGTGTTATTATTAATATTAAAAAGATTTGTTGTTGTAATTATTATTGTAAAATATTATTATTAATATGAGTAATTAGTCATTTTTATGATTGTTGAGATTAATATTAATTATTCTTATTATTTGAAAGTAATGCTAATAGTTATTATTAATAGTAACGATCAATATTACTGTATTATGACTAATATTCATTAATAATGATAATCATTATAAAAATTATTATTATAAAATTATTATTATTAATATTAAAAATAATTATGATTATTATTAATATTATTAAGAATTATTATTGTAATTACTATTGTTAATTATTATTAATGTTAATAACAATTATCATTAATATTAATAATTACTATTATTAATGACTCATTATTATTTTTGTTGTTAATTAGTAACTATTACTATTATAATTATTATTACTGATTATTGATCATTATTACTTATAATTTTCATTAATTAATAATAAGATTATCAGTAACTATTTTTAATATTAATAATTATTATTTTAATTATTATTATTTCTTAATCAATTATTGAATATTAATTATTAATGTTAATAATTGTTAATATTAATTCTATTTTAATAATATTACTGATAATTATTATCATTAGTTTTTATTTTTATTTTATTAATTATTATTAATATTAGTAATAAGTAACTTTTATTATTATCGATATTAGTATTATTGTTATTATTGTTAGCAATAATAATAATTATTTTTTCTATTATTAATATTATTATTGTAATTATTACTAATATTCTTTGATAGTAATTATTATAATAATGATAATTATAATAATTATTATTTTTACTATTAATGTGGATAACTAAAAATAACTATTAATATTAATATTAATATTAATGTTAATATTTTTAATATTAACAATTATTATTATTATTATTATTAAGAATTTTTATTGTAATTTTTATTGTTAATTCTCATTAATAATATTAACTATTATTTTTATTTTTAATTAATTATTATTACAATAATTATTAATAATTATTATTATTATGTTACACAAATCAGTAACATAACTAATATAAATAGCCCACTTTATTCCACTCATTTCCACTCCTTCCGACTCTTACATATAGCAAATCACTCCCACGCACTCTCATCCACATCTTCTCACTCCTTCTCACTCCTTTCCATTTCACATCTGCAATATACCCGCGAAAAGAACATGGCCTGAGAAGGATAATTCACCCTATCTGACATAGGAGGTTTGGTGAGACTGCAACCAAGTTTTATACTCATGACCAACCCATCTTTGGCCACCTCCCGAGGAAGATCACAATGTAAGCTTCCAAAGAGGCCCACATTCCAATTTGCGCCACTTAATTAACAAGAAGGAATCAAAGAGACGGAAGTTGAGGGACCAAACACATCATAACTCCAACGCAAGTTCTGTGAAGACAACTTACCCTTAACAGAGTTTGATAAAGGAACCAAGGCAAAGAAGAGCCAATTGGAGGGTACAAGCTAAAAAGGGCAGAGGAGGCATTAGTCAGCCCAAAGGTGTGGAGTGACAACTGGAACCCTTTCCATGAAACAGGAGCCTAAGATAGCATAAGAACGGCTCACAATCTCAGCTTCAAACCTGGCGGATCAAGAATAAGTAACCGAGTGGGAGGGGACGCGCTATCAATTAAGCCAGAAAGCACATCAAGATGAACTCCTAGACCCTCCTTACCACCCACACTTCGATGCACATCATTGTCAATGCCTAAGGCATCCTCCAAGTAAGAACGGTATGCAGGGGCGGTCGAGTGAGAAGGTGAGTCGGAAAGAGAAGATGTCACAGGAGCAGCAAAAGACCGTAAGAACATAGCCGGCTCACTAGTAAAGCCACATTTGGGCTAGCAACCTGGTGGTGGCTCATGAAGAGAAGAAGATGGCGTCGATGCCACAATATGAGAAGAGGGGGGAGGAGCGCGATGACCTCCAGTCAAAGGAGTAGCAGCTGGTCCTATGATACTGTTAAGAGCCTCAAAGATCTTGCACCAATCGCTATTGTACCAACCAAAGGGGAAGATAACGAAAGACTTCCTGGCATCCAGAAGTTTATATAATTACAAAAATTTTCGATAACAACTCCTTCTGAGCCCTAAAAGGAAAATATTTTTCCCTCGACGGGTTTGATTACACCAATTGGAGCTGTCTATAAAAGCCGCAGAGCCACACTCTCAGGCAAGCACATAGACATCCTCTTCCTCCTGCCATTCTCAGTCATTCTCATGATATCGACACCTCTACCTTCTATCGCCAAATCAAAAGATTTACTTTCAATGGCCACAAATTTCTTGGAACCGACTCTCAATCATGCCCAAAACACCAAATAAGGACACTCATAGGAGACAGAACCAATCAAAAAAATTTCGGCGAGGAGAACGGCGGCAAAAGAAGCTCCACCAGCAATAGAAATTACCAACGAAACCCAACCCCACCTCCAACAAGGAACAAGCCATGACCTAGCCACGTAGATCTGGAGAAAAGGCAACAACTCCAGCGAGGAAGAAGAAAGACACAGTAGAGAGGATGTTGGCTACGGGTGCGCAAGGTTATCGGGCACCCTTAAATCTGTTCGGAACCGGTTAAACGGTTCTAGTTTCAGTTCCTCAAAAAGAGGAATCTGTCTAATCGATTCTAGTTTCAGTTTTCAAAAAAATACCCGGAACTGAAATCTATTTAGAGAAATGAAAATGAATAATTTTTTTTATTTTTACTACTTGTCTTCCGTTTGTATACTCTTTTTCTATTTGACTTTTTTCTTTACAAAAATTGACTATTCAAACAGGGACTTAACACAATATCAATTAATTTTCTACTAATAATCATAATATTTTTCAAGTAACTACGATAAAAAAATACAAATTTAATAAATTAATTTTCTTTTTGTGTAAAGAGAGAAGATGAAGGTAAGAAAATAGCAAACATCCCTCTCTCCCCTCCAAATAAGTAAGAAAATTTAATTTATTTGGTCTTAAAATTTGAACATTAGGCGTGGCGAGTACCTCGGAATCAGAATCTGAACCTAAAGTTCCAGTGTCGGTTCCCAAAAGTTAGGAACCTGTTTGACTTGTTCTGATCACGATTTTCATTTTTTTGGGCAGATACTCGAAACAGCTTCCTCTAATGTTGACCAACAAAGAGAGGGGGCTTTGACTAGGCTTCCGAAGGCCTTGGTCCCAGCTAGACCAAGGCTTATCTCCGATGAACTAGGTCGAGACCAGGGAAAGGAGGAGGAGAAGAAACAAAGGAGAGCCGCAGAGAGAAGAAAAAGCAGGGCAGAAAGGATCGTTGCAGACTTAACAGAATTTTAATGCGCCGAGGCAACCCACCACCGGCGAGGATACAAACCTTAGATGGCCATCACTGGGAAAGATATCGGAGATGACAAATTCATCCCTCAAGCAAAATTGTTAAGCACTAATAAGGTGGTCCCGTCCATCATAGTATTACAACTTTGTGCTCATCATTAACGATGGAACTCTTACGGCTGGTCAGGACCAATTCATTCAGGGTGGGACTGCAATTCTACTTCAGTACAAACAGTAACAAGAAATGGAGCAAAAACATCATTGAATTAAGTTATAGACGGCGTCAAGTTGAAGATGATAATGATTCTTGAAACAATATACAGCCTATTGTCACTGTCTTAGTGATTTTCAAGAAAATATACAAAAATATAATGCTTACAAAACCTTGCAACATCGAAAAACACATTCTACACCTGCACTATCACCCCCACCTCAAAAACTCTGACCAACACTAGATCGGATTCGCATCAGTTACCAGGTGCCGAGTGACATATTGGATCAATGATTCTGATGCAGCAAACATAAATCTGCACCAGCCTGGAGAAAGAAAACAAAATATGAATATTACTCGACAAAAAAAGACAGAAAAAACTAAAAAGACAGGTTCAAAATTCGTCGGTTTTGGTACACTTCCTCATTTTGGCTCACTCTGTTTCAATAGGTTGTCAAACGGAAAGCAGATTTGCCCAAGAGGAAACTTTCTAGATTGCATTGGCCCAACGAAGCCATGGAGTTTGTCACAATACATCATCCTATCTTGACGGATTTTATCATCTTCTTCACCAAAATAGCTCAAAAGATTATCGTTAAGAAACACGATCATGACCAAACGGTTACGGTTCAAGCCAGCAACTCTCTCTGTGAGGAGGTGCGGGCAGGAAATGAGCTACGGTGATGCCCAAGCCCAGTTTTTAACCCCCTGGGCCAATCGCCCTGTGCCTTAGCAACCTTGTCCCCAGCCTCTCGCGGGGGGGGGGGGGTTTATATTTTGGTTCATAAGTTCATATTCAATAGGTCATCACAGTTAAAAAACAATCCCAATCATCAAATTTAAATGCCCATACATGCTCCCTAGAACCAATCTTCACGAAGTGAGAAATTTTTCAATTCTGTCATTCATTCCTACGACCAATAGTAATAAGAGACATAATTTTTTTTTTTTTTTTTGATAAGCTAGTAATAAGAGATATGTTATCAATCCTCACCTGAGTTTCTTCACAGCTTCACTTCCACATCAACACCAGCAGGGAGGTCAAGCTGCATCAATGAGTCAATAGTTTGGGCAGTTGGGTAAAGTATATCAATAAGCCGTTGGTGAGTTCGGATCTCAAAGTGGAATCGAGCATCTTTGTGTCCATGGGGCGATTTGAGTAGACAATAAACCCTCTTCTTTGTAGGCAATGGTACAGGACCCATGGTTTTTGCATTTGTTGTCCTAGCAGCTTCCATTATTTGCTTGCAGGAGTCCTCTATCAAGCGAACCCAGTAGGACCGCAGCTTGATTCGAATCTTCTGCTTTGGTGCCATCTGTGGCATGCCACAAGAAAGTGCATACACATGAAAGAAATTAACAGAAGCAGGGACGCAGTTCTTTATTACCATACTCCTTTGCTAATTGATAGCTGTAACAATGCCTACACATCGAACTCTCGGGTCATTTAGTCAAAGGCCAAGAAAGGACAAGGTTAGGAGAAATACAGGGATATTCTTAAGATTCCAGGAGGCCGGCCTTTTATCTTAATGAAGGTGATTCTGCCTTAATTGCTACACATCATAAACAAATGCATTACAGCTCTTTTATGTAACAAAATCTCTTCTGACATCCTTTCCCATATGTTCATTTGAAACCCTTCATTAAACACTTTCTTTGATTATCCAAACACTCAAAAATCCCAGTAACTCTCCTAATCGAAGGCATTTCCATCATAGAGGTGACGGATTTTTTGAACGTTTCTTTCCATTTCACACCACCCTATCAATCGTTACAGGTTATACATCACCCATGAGCCCTATTTGGCCCAAACCTTAGGAGAGTCTTTTCCTTTCCTGACAACATACAAATAGCGAAAGTGATTGAAACCATGATCAGTGGCTACACCTAACAGTTCATCTCCTACAATGCTTATATCTCTCCACTAAAAGTAAGAGAATGACATCTTCCTCAAACTCAAAATCTTCCAGACATACAAGGATTCAAGAACCCTTGTACCCACTCCCAGAGGATCCTTGTGCTTTGACCTAACTTGTCCATCATTTCAACAAGACTAAAAGTCTGCTTAAGCTTTTTATGGGCAATAAAAAGAAGCAAGAAAGGAACAGGAACTCAATACCTTGTTAGAGTCAGCACCAAGGCTACGTGTGGATGTCTCTGCATCTCCCTCCTAGAAAACAACACCCAGAATGCCCATTAACCAAAATACAATTTTTTAAAAAATTGAAGATCATCCACCTCTTTGCTAAACATGACAAACTAACTTTATCCAACCCCCCCCCCCTTCAAACAAAAGAAATGCAGCAAGAACTAGATATGCAAATGGGGGATTTTCCACTGTTAATTAGCTCTTAATAGTCCTCAGAATGTATCAAACCCAGATATCAGAACATTCATCAGTCCAAAATTTTACCCACCCAGTTCCACACATAGCATCAATCTTCAAAATTAACAGTGCCCATGTCAAAATTCATCTGAAATCAGTCAATTCATTAGTAAGATACGAACAGGAAAATTACAATGCACCAAAACGCAAGACTGTTCCATATAATCCTCAGTTTATATAAAAACTGTAATTAATTCCAAGCAAATAGCCTACCTCAAAAGATTCTGGAAGAGTTTCTTGAGAGTCCAAGACTTCAGGGGCAGCAAGAACTCTAAAAGAGAAGGTGGGCACTTGTAGGGAATGGCTTAGGGTTCTTCTGAAGGTGGGAAGAGAGAGAGTGGAGAGTTGGGGTTTGTTTGGAAATGAGGACGAATTGGTCAGAATTATTGGAGAAAATACCGTTGCTGAAAGCGAAGAAGTAGCCATTTTTGTGTAGTCCCAAACACTTCCTTTCTCCCTTCTTCTCCTTCTCTCTGAGTGAGCTTGTTTGCCCCCTTTGATATCACAGGGTTATCCAGAAAGCGTTTTCTTCGGCTCTTTTCAAAAACTCCCAACCCTGAATTGAATGATTTAATGGGCCTCACAATTTACATACTGGGCTTAAAGAAATTGTTGCTCCTCCTTCCCGCTCACGAATAAACCAGATCAAACTCAAACTCAAATAAACCCAAATAAGAATTGAATCAAAGTAAAGAGAAAATGGAAGGTTGATTGAGATGGAGTGAAAATAATAACAAAAAAAAACAAACGATAAACAAGACCTTGCACTTGAGATAATCCTTCGCGGAGCCACTCAAGGACTTGAGCTTGGGCAAATCCTCTCGTCTTCACCAAGGAATCACTCCAATTGGAAAAGAAAAGAGAACCTAGAACACCACTTGAACTTGCCAAAATTCAAAATATAGAACTAGGGATTTTTTTTTGGACACAAATGAGAATCATTCTCAAGGTGTTTGTACTACTCTTGGAAAAGCTTACAACTCTGAATTGAGAAACACTTCACACCCCCACTATATATAGGCATCAACAAGACAAGCAAAAGACACAAACTCCTAGCAATTTAAAGTTAGAAAATTGAAAAGACTTAGGAAAAATAAAAAGACACAACTTAAAGGAAATGGGGAGGTTACAATGAACATTCTAGACTTCCTATCAGCTGCAGAAATCCATCCAAGTCGTGCATGATGTCAGCAAGGTGATGTCATGTAACCTATGTCTCTTCACTTGCCCAGCATTAACTCCACGCAGCAGCCTTCACTTCAACTGAGCATTTCTCTCAGCTCACACGTCCAAATAAGGTGATTTTGGGCTTGTTGGAAAGCCCTGGAAATCTATTTTCCCGAGTGGGCTCATTTGCTCAATTTTGCCGCCTTCATCCCGAAATTTTCCGATTTTTTGTGTGCACTTTTGGCCTAACTAAAGAGGTCCCACAACTTGAGGCTCCACATAGTTTTGAAGTTTAAGATCTCAGCTTTCAAACAAGCCCAATTATGTTTAATTTGAACGTCGTTTGGTTGGGCTAAATATTACTCAAAGAAGACATGTCCTGTTCCAGTCCAGTTCTGATATAGGTGTAATATTCGGGCTCATTGGGGTTGGCAACGGCTTGGGGTGGCACAGGCTATGGTCAACCCACTAGCAAAGTGGGGTCAAGTCAGGACGGGTTGGGCTTTTCAGGTAAATGATGGGTTGGATTGAGCTAACTCAGATCGATCTATTTCAATCCATTTGAAGCAAACATGTACAATAATATTCCATAAAATAACCACAGACATTCATAAATTATTAGTGCTATGATGTGTAAACATTGACAAGATAGGTAAGTTGACAAACACATCAGATAATTAAACAAGTCATTAATGTCATGACCCTCAACATATTTTAAACAGGTTGATCCATTATTGACCTGATTCTTAATTAATCGTATTTTAACCAGCGACCAAATGAAGATTTTATCTATTGAGCACTCTAGAGCTCATAGTAGAAACTTTTTCCTTGAAGAACAAACATGAGAAACTTGATTTTAGTTCTTTTGGACTTTGTCAAGTGCAGTTGACCAAATAAATTTTTCAAAAGATACACTTGTCTTTTCAATTTATAAACCTCTTGGACCAATCATAGCATATCCGAATTGAAAACCAGAAAATCAAGTGAGATCTTTCATCGACCAGGATTGTTGCTACATATAATAGGCCAAGAAAGCAGTTGTGAGTAACTCTTTTGACAAGCTCCTCCAGCATTTTTGTTAGCTCTACCATGGTTTGTATCTTGGTTTTGTCGACAGACCATGGCCTGCTTGTTCGAGATGCAGGCCTAAGCCTATAGTCCCTGCTTTTGTACTTCATGATGTATTTTTCAGGTGAAACTCCAAACCCACCGAAAAAATAAAAAGGAAACAGTGATGATTAGTTTAAGTAGATTGGCAACTGCATAACCATAGTGCTACCCATGGGGGCGGGATCGGTGAAGACGTGTAGATTAAATTCATGGAGTCCATCCAAGCATGGAAGTAAAAATAGGACATTACAAAACTTTAAGCAATTAACATGAGCAGGATCTTAGCCAGAGATCTAACCCACTTTTTAAAAGGGTCTCTAAATGCCTAGAACTTGATCTCAGATGCAATCCTAAAAATCAGCTAAGAACAGACAAGGAAGACTATCCTAATTGCTGTACATCTGGGACGTCTTCTCTTCAAAGCAGGACCGAATTCCAGCTTCATCTTCAGTCTCTCTACAGGAAATCTACACTAGCTTTGTACAGTGATAGCTCCATCGCTTCCGTTAACATTCTCAATTTCTGCATCTTCATCCTTCCGTCCATCCATTTTCGTATCTTTCACACCAGATTGATCCTCGCTCTGATCATCATTTTGGCCATTTCCAACATTCTGATCATCCTGTTCTTTACTGTGAGCGTCACCATCATCACAATCAACATGATAGCCATCCTCTCGAATGTCTTTCTCTGGAGAGGAAACTTGTTCATGATGGCTGTTTGAAGCTGGGGCAGGCAAGTCAGCTTCTTTGTTCTCATTTTCAGTGACTTTCGTCTCAGGGGTAAAATTGTCAACCTTGTCATCCTTCAGTGATGTCAAGGCCTCTGGCTGGTTATCATCGTTCACCGTTGCCAAGGCCTCCAGTTCGTTATCATCCTTCACCGGTGTCAAGGCCTCTGGCTGCTTATCATCCTTCAACGGTATCGAGGCCTCAGGTTGCTTAGTCTCTTGGCCGATGACGGAGAGAATGTCAGGCTTCGGCTTGACATCAACCCATTTGCCATCCACCCAATCTCGGGAGACTCTAACATCCTTTCTGGACACATTCAAGAACAAACTCTCCCCTGAAATGAGAATGAGTAAATACGCAATTAGAAGGCAAGCCATATAAACGAATAGCAAACCAACTTTCTTGTATCATTCGGTCAAAACAAAGGGGGGAAAGGACAAAAGAAAAAAAAAGAAAAAGAAACATACCTTGAATATAAACCTGGAGATTAGAGGCTCCATCATCCTTTGTGGTGGCTACAACACCTTCCCACCAACCATCACTCCACCGAGCGTCAACCGCGGCTCCAACAATGAATTCAGTATCTAATGAGTCGCTAGTGGGAGGGCATGGCCTGATTGTAGGACGTCCAAGGCATCTCATGCCAAGCTTATCAGCTGCAGCCAACCTAAAAGCTGGAACCCATTCCTGGAATTCATCAAAAGCAAGGGGTTATAAATCTCAAAAAATTTGTTCTGTCTCCAGAGATTAAACACAAAAGTAGCACATTATGTCAAGACTCCAGAGTCCAGATCATTCATATAACTAGGCAGAAGATGGATGATAAACAAAACAGGAAGATAAATAAGGATACCCGTTTCATCCGACCTGAAAAAACGGGTGAAAACCCAAAATATATGGATGGTGGATTGATGATGGATGATGGTTTAAGTGTTCAACAGATTTGGTTGGATTCGGGCGACCCCTGACCTGACCCCTCTCCAGATCCATCACCCGCTTAGGTATCCACTTGTTTACCATTAATTTGCATTTAGTTTACTTTTATTTTTGTCCCTTTAATTGTACTTATTTCTTGGATGACGATATAGTTAATTTTATAATTACCATCAAAGTTAATATGATGAATATGATACTATATCTCTTATAACCCCCCCCCAAAAAAAAAAAAATCAATTCTCAAAACACAACTTATTTTTCCCTCATAAATTTGCTAGCATATTACATACAAACTTGAATCGCCCGTTTTCACCCATAGATGGTAGATGGATGGATTGGATTAAGTGGATGAAAGTACGTGATGGATACGAATGATGGTTTACACAACCTGAAACCGGTCCATTGCCACCTGTAGACTTTCACCTTGATTGTAACGTTTTGCATGTGGTACACATTCAACACATCATCCTTCTGTTATATGTTGTTGCCTTTTAAACATGTACTTGGTAGTTTGATTAGCCAAAACTTTGCTCCGTAGAGCAGGCTAGCCTAATAGCCATGCAGTATATTAGTTAAGAATAGGACCTAAAATTACCCCACACACACACACACGGCTCTTCTAGGAGTACCTTCACTTCTGCCACTCAGCCTTTAACATGAAGTGACACTTGATACTATTACTGATCCCGCCTATGCCTTAAATGATTGTGCCAAGGTACATGAAATATTTTGCCTTATGCACAGGCAATGTATCAGCCTGAAGTACTACTTTATGTACCATGTATCTCATCTATAAACTTGTAATCCAAATCCTTTTTAAGAAACTAGTAAATAACTCCCTTTCTTTTGGTGCTGAACTAGAAAATAATTCTTGCACCATTCACAAAATCAATGACCATTTCTATAGTCTACCTACCGCAAAACAACCAAGCCGTTCATTGACCTTGCAACAATGAATACTGCTGGCATCTTATACTAAGCATCTCATACTAATAGCGTCTACTATGAACCATACTGCAGGCAAGGCTTTCAGCAATCAGCCATCAGGATGAGCACAACCTTAACACTGATACATAGAGATGTCGAGCTTGCTTTGGAAAGCCACTAAACATGAATCCTATACAACGACGACTCAAACATTGGGCTCAAAACTCAAGGATCCCACCCAAATAATTGCATTTCACAAAAAGAAACTATTTAATAGCATGCTATAACATATGTCAAGGAGAAGGGTTAAATACCGTACCTCAAGGTTTCCACCTCCATCCTGGTCTTCTATGTCACAGTATTGGACTTTCATCTGCTTTCGAGATATCTCCAAGATAGTACACCTAAACCAGCAACCACGGATGCCACTATCTTGGCACAGAAGCTCTATTTCGTCGTTTACCTTAAAAAGCTGTGTATGCCAGCGTTGGCATTCCAGATCCTTGAACAGTAGTCTTCTATCATATGTATCAGAATTACCGTTCTTAGTTGCACAAATAATTTTCCTCCTTCCATTTCCTTTGGCACCAAGATGATCTGTCAAAAAGCTTTCTTGGTCCACTGAATTCCTCTTTCTTTTAGTGCCTTTCCCTACATTTTCCCCAGACCAGAATGCATTCACTCCAGCCCCCGTTACACCACAATATACAGAATCTGAATTTGGAAATGTGTTGGATTCCAAACAAGAAATTACTGGCTGATCGAAATAACCCCTCAATTTACTCAAGTCAAATGGCTTAATTTTATTACTTTTAAAGAGTCGGAAGCAGAGATGTATTTTACCCAGCAAACTGTCCGGAAAACTTCCTACACATTTTTCAAAATGCTCACGAGTTAACACTATAGCTGGACCATCAACACACTCTACACTTATGACCTGTGTATATGGAGTAATATAAACTTCCTTAGGGTGAATATTTCGCACACGCACTGCACCCCTCACTTCCTGACTGTGATGAAACCACCTCACTTTAACTTTCTTCTGCCCCTTCCTGTCCTCATACATATCTTCCAGATATGCCACATAGCTGTTTTCTTCTTTAGCCATAACAAACACGAAGGACTGCACCTGAATATCAGCAAATAGCCCATTAGCATTTAACGTATTGTCAAAAGGCAAAAACCATCTTCTTGATTGTAAATGTTTTCACTTTCGCCAAGTGAAAGTTCTATATTTTATTATAGAGGATGTTTACTTGATATGATGCATAAGAGAGATGAGCCAAGTACAAATGCCACCAAGAGGTGAGACATGCATAAAGACCTTCATATCTCACTCAGTTTCCAATGAATTACTGAACAGATATTATTCCATTTTTCATTCATAAAGCCAATCAATATCATGCATTACTGCAATGAGAGTCTCAGTTGCCAAAAAACACAAAACAACAGGGAATTAGTAATTACATAAAAATTGAACTTGCACTGCTCCATAACAGATACTTCTTAAGTATGTGGATTATGGACTATAACAGACACTTACTGCAATGATAGTTCCATTCCTGCAAAATGCCGGGTAGTGTTTAAGCTGCTTTCCACAAGTCCATGGAGCACCTAACCACACAACATCTGAGTAGGATTGCTTCAAATTTCTCACACGATGATCCTGACACAATTAATACCAGGTGAATAAGCAGATTTCAACACTAGTGTCACTGAAAAGGTGCCTTCACAGTTCATGGTCTAATAGAGGTACCATTTTATCGGCTAAGGAGGAAACTTGACCACTTAACCCAGAAGATACCAACGACTCTACACCATCAGCAATAGGTGACTCTGTCCATAGGAAAACAGAAGGATTCTTCAATACACATGAGGTGAAGCATGGCTCAAGGCCACTGTAGTCAACATTTAGGACCTCATAAAGTGGTCAACATTATAAGCAGCTCTAAAGTTGCAATAGCTGATGACACTCTAACATATGTGAAAGCTATAATTTATCATCTGTTGATACATCCGCACATTTATCTCATACTAGCCCTGTCAGAAAACCACAAGGGCTGTAGAATTGGAACACTGTCAAGTTCAACACAAGAAAGGTCCATTTTTTCTTGCTTCAACATCTAAATCAAGTGAATAAAGGTTACATATCCTTTTATCAATGCAAGGAAAGAGAGAGTTCCCAACATGTATAAACCTGTCAGGCGGCTTAGAAATTTCAAAATATAGTTTTCAAGAAAAACAAGGGTTGTAAAATAGCTACCAGCCTACCATCAATCCTTTTAGGACAGCATCACGGAGGAAAATAGCACACATAATACCAAGAAAACTCAGAAAAGTAGCAAATAAACATCAAGATGCAGAATGTGTATATCCCCTAGCACATTAAATTGAAATCGTAGACTTACACAAGAAACCCCAAGAACTTGTTTTGAAAATTTTTGAGGTGATACACATATTCAACAGTTCTATTCCCTGGCTCACCCCCTTCTCAAAGGACAGACAGACTGCTGAAGCACATCAAACATAATCGCATATATGATACCAAATAGGAAAAAAAAGCAAATATGAATTATCTGGCATCAACTCATTGCACTGCATAACTGAGAAACAAGCGAAATAACATAAGGTGAAACTAAGGTCCAGTGAATCACCAGATTGCTGCTGCTTGACCAGCATGGATGTGAGCCAATCCACCACCTCCCTTCTCGATCTCCATTTAAACCCAGCCTGGATTGAATTATCAGTGCCAGAATAACTTAGAAATTCCTCAGCAACAACATAAACCATGTGCCTAAGACTCCTCTCTGTACCAATTACAGCAAGTATAGACTTCCCAGAAGAATCCTTCAGTATATAATGAACTATGCGGCTGCCTCTCTCCTGAGAAACAAATTCCTCTTTCCACTCCACAAAAGTTGCATCGTTTGCAGCCATTTGGGAACAGATTCACAAATTGGGTAGTTTCAAAAACCCAAGGATACCAAACAAACCCTAATTAAAGTGTGGAACAAGCCCACCACATAGCAGGAACAGAAAACTAAAACATCCAGGCCAACCCAGATGAATCATTCCAGTGAAGATAAGATGTTACAATAAAAGCTAGACGAAAACCCTACTAGAAATGGGGTTTCTGCCAATTACCCAGAAACCCTAGATGATGAATAAACCCTATAAACCACAATACATCTCAGCATAACATCTCAGCTGAAGCTGAAGAGACTCAAATTTCAGAACATGGACAACGTTTCCAAATGCAAAAAGATTCTATAACAACAAAGAGATCAAGGTTAATATAACTAGATCAGAAGATTATCAGGTGAGGCTCCCAATTAAAAAGCCTAAAAAATGTCAAAGGACTTGATTTCGGCAACACCTATGCCATAAATCATCAAATAAATGAGATGGGCACTCTTATTTCATGAAGATGGAACAAGAAATTGAAGCTTCACAGGCTTTGATAGAAGAAACTTGGTATTGGGCGATTCAGAGGTCTAGAGGCTCAGAGAAAAGAGGGAAAACGAGCTAAAATCTTGCCTTTCTAGTAGTTGTGATTTCATGGTGGGAAAAAGAGGGGCAAAGGGCAAAAGAAGAGCACAAGAAACGAGAATGGATGGGCAGATAAGTCTTGGGTGAGCCATAGAAACGGTAAGAGTGATGACAGTTGCAGAGATTAGGGTGCCTTAGACATGCCATGTAAGAGCTGGGGAAGAGAGAGAGAGAGAGCGAGAGGGTAGGGAAAATAGAAGAGGAGTGTTCGGATTTTGGACCATAGACTAGGCTTGGCCCATCTAAAAACTGGCGGGGGACACATGGTTGGTCAGGTCACTTCCTTACATTTTAAGATTCATCAAGTCGAGTCCAAGCCTTCACACCACGTTCATACTTTTTTGCATACGGCCGAGTCCAGCCCGAAAATTGAAATTGAATCTCAAATTATCAACTTCAACTTACTTTTTTCATTGGTGATAAAAAAAAATTCAACTTACTTCAATTCACGTCACGAACTTCAATCAAAAATCAATTCCAATAAACTTCAACTCGCTTCAATCCACCATTTTAAATAACTTCTACCCATCACATAAAAAATATACCTACTTCAACATATTTCAATTCACTTCAATCAACTTTACCTATTTCTCAACCCCTATTTTTCAACGAAAAGAAAAGGCCGTAAAACTAAAACTAAATTTTCCAAATCTATAGTCAATCTACAACTCAAAACAACTAATTTAAATTGGATTTGAAATCAAAATTGATCCAAGTAAAACCGACCCATTGTAAGGGTCTGTTCTTTTCGTTGGTCTTTTTTAATTTATCAATAATTCACTTGAACCAACTTCAACCCACTTTAATAAAAAATATCAACTTCAACCAACTTCAACCAACTTCAACCTACCTCCTTCAAAATTTCATTCTCACTATTTTACGCATCATATAGAAAATATACCAGTTTTAACCCACTTCAACCTATTTCAACCTACTTCAACTCACTTCAACAAAAAATATCAATTTCAACCCACTTCAACCTACCTCAACTAACTCACCTTTTTACCAACCCCAATTTACCAACGAAAAAACAGGCTCTAAGACAAGCTTATTACATCAAAAATTCAGTAACTCGAAGCCGACCAAAATAAAAAATGATTCAAGCTGAAACTAGAATGAATTGGGCTGATCAAATACGATCTTCAACGTAAAACTAAACCGAATGGTCTATTTGTCATGATGCACTATGCTAAAGGGCATTGATCAAGAAGCTTGATTCACGAGGTAGTTTACTGGGGTGTGCACCTTGTGAGCCTCCCCAGTTAGGAACAAAACACAGCGTACAACATATTGTGGCTTAATCGCAGTGCATCGTTGGTTGATTAAGAAGAAAGATGAAAATAATAAGTTGGGCTTCTTTCTTTGATTTGTGCACAACTAGCTGATTAAGAAGAAAAACGAAAATAACAGGCTTGGCTTCTTTCTTTTTTTTTTTTTTTGTTTTGGTCAGAAGGGTAATGTATTATATCAATATGAAATAATAATTACATATAACTTGATCTTACCTGTCTATTTAGAAATGTAGATAAAAACCAACTTACAAAACTACTTTGGAAGGTGAGACAGTGTTCTATTATTACAGAGGAATTTATTGGAGTTTTAGTTGTCTGATCTAATGCTCGTATGAAGGCTGTGCTGTCCGTCCTGATCTCGATTGCGTGCCATTCATTTTGATGTGCTAGTTGGAGTGCCTTTTCAGTAGCTAGTGTAGTGGTTATTAGCCTTGATGCACCCAGTAATCGCTCCTGGGGGGTTAGGATATTCATACCTTGCCTGTGCGCTAAAACTGCTATGCCTGCCCATGGTTTTGTCTTACTCGGTACCCCGGTGATGTGGATGATGACGTCTGGGTGCAAGTTTTGTTGCCCCCAATGTACGATGCCAATGTTATTCTCGCAACATATTAGCTTCTGGCAGGTTTTGTGAGGAAGAGTATAAAAGTTTGAGAGGACTTGGAGACTGCTCTGGATTATGGCCTTTATGATCGCAGGTGAGCGAGATGGTGACTAGAATAGAAAGTGGTTTCAGGCTAACCAAATACTCCATATGATTGCTGTAAAGATACGCGTCTCCTGGTTAGTTGGGCTGCCAACATGGGATAAGAACACCGACGAGTCGCAGATCCAAGTATGCCAAGGAACATAGGGGTTGGCATCAATATTAATTGCGAGTGGGGAGATCCACCAGATCCGTTTTGAGAGCCAGCAGTCTTTGAAGAGATGCGCAACAGTTTCTTCCTCAGTATTGCACATTGGGCATGTGTATAGGGACCCCAACTGTCTTGCTTTTTGATTATTACCAATGGGTAATGCATCGTGGTAGGCTTTCCATATTAATAGTTTCCATCGAGATGGGATCTATAAAGACCATAAAATTCTCTACATCTTGGGCGTTTGAGGGTCCTGGTAAGGTTTGTTGCTCTTCATTAGCCAATGGTAGCTTGATTTGACGGTATATATTCCATTGGGCTTTGGTGCCCAATAAAGTTGGTCCGGTTTTACAGTAGGCCTTACCGGATGTTGAAGTATGTTGTGTATTATTTTTAGGGGGGTATCTGAGTGTGGATAGCTCCTAGCCTGTTCGTGTCTCATTGAATAGTGTGGCTACAGGCCTTTGGTCCCATTGGGCCGGATTAATGTGATGTCGTAGTTGTATTTTGGTATTGCTGCACCATTTACCCTCGAGTATTCGTATGGTGCATCCATTACGGATTAGCCAGCTTAAAGCTTCTTTAAATTTAGAGGCTGCTTTGACTAATCCCATTCATCCCCATGAGGCATTATGTTCCTTGAAATCATAATAAGCTGCATCGATGGGTGAATGAGCAGCATACTTACCGCGGTATAAGAGTGCAAGCAGGGATTATGGGTTAGTGTGAATCCACCAGGCTTGTTTCGTTAGTAGTGCCTGATTCCATTTCGTTAAATTTCGTATGCCCAGCCCGCCTAAGGTTTTGGGTTGCTGACATGTTTCTTGTTTGGTCCAGTGGATTCATGGTTTTCCCTGAGAATTTTGCCAAAAGAAGTTCATGATTAAGGTATTGAGTTTGTTGAGAGTACTTGTTGGGATGCGGTATACTGATAGTATATGGCAACAGAGCACTGCAATGACATTATTTATGAGGGGGAGGCGTCCTGCAGGTGAGAGAAGTTTGGCTTTCCATCCTTGCATTTTCCTTTGTACTTTCTCTACCAGGAAATCGAATGCTTTTGTTTTGGGTTTGCCAAGGTGTATCGGCAATCCTAAATACCTGCTAAAGGAGGACTTAATTTTCATCGTGAAGATGGATTGCACCATGTTGCGATGGTGCTCTTGAGCATTGGGCGAGGGTATCATAAATGATTTTTGCATATTTATGATCTCACCTGATGCTAGGCAGAAATCGCTAATGGTCTGGTATAGGTATTGGCATTGTTGTGAGTGTACTACTGTAAAGAATACAACATCATCAGCAAACAATAGGTGGTTAAAGGTGGGGCTATTCTTGATATTTTAACTCCAAGGCATGTACGGTTCGCCTGAGCCTGCGTTAGACAATCTGAAAGGACCTCCATGCATAGTATAAAAAGATAGGGAGATAAAGGATCTCCTTGAAGTACACTAGACTAAGGCTTAAAGGATGGTGTGGTTTGCCATTGACTAATATTGAATATGAGACCGTTGTAATGCACTCCATAATGATCGAGATCCATAATTCCAAGAAGCCAACTTGCCTTAGAACTATTTCAATGAAATCCCATTTCAGCCGAACATAGGCCTTATTGAGATCAACTTTGATAGGTGCTACGGGAGGTCCTCGACGTTTGTTCTTCATGTGATGTAAGAGCTCGTGGACCATGAGGAAGCTATCCCCTTTGAGTCTGCCAGGGACAAAGGCATTCTGGAACGGGCCGATAAGGGACGGCATAATCTTCTTTTGGTGATTAGTGAGACACTTGGAAATACCTTCATAGATCACATTGATAGACAAATGGGACGGTATTGGCTTATAGATTCAGGGTTGGGTACCTTCAGCATTAGAGACATGAATGTATGGTTTATTTGCTTAAGTGTCCGTCCAGACTGGAGAGTTTCCCTTACCATGGCAGTGACATCATGGCTTATGGTGTCCCACATTTACTGGTAGAAAAGTGCTGGTATGCCATCAGGTCTAGGCGATTTCCATCCATTCATAGAGAAAAAGCGTCACGTATCTCTGCGTCAATGAAAGGCTGCTTGAGCCAGTTAAGGTCTTCGGGCGAAAGACATTTGCGGAACCTAGCAACATAGCTTATTAATTGCTAGCATCTATCGCCATTGTCTGGCATCCTTGTAGTATTGAACAGATCTTGGAAAAATTGGTTTACATGTTGGGCTATTTCTTCTTGCTCTGTTATCCATTTACCCTCATTATTTAAACACCCTCAAATGTGATTATGCGCTGATCTTTCTTTTGCGTAGTGGAAGAAAAATTTGGACATGTTATCACCGAGCACATTCCATTGCACTTTGCTTCTTTATTTCCAGTAGATGTCTAATTCTTGAATATGGAGGTGAATTTGGTCCAACGAGCGCTGGTAGTCGCTTGTTTCTTCCAGATCTAACTTCATTTGAGTGACATTTTCGAGCTGGATTGTGGCGTTTTGGCATAGTGTTTCCCAAAGATCGATGCGTTCACGTTTGCATGCCAGACACCATTTTTTACAAAAGTTCTTGCTTCTTTTGACTTTCTGAATGAGAGTGTACATGAAAGAACCCTCCTTTGCGCTTTGTCAGATTAGTTAAATGCTACCTTTCATTTCCTTCTGGAATAGGGTCAATGCTTCCAACTTATAAGGTTTTCCCTTAGGTGTGGTTAGTTGCTGGCTGTTAAGCATGATTAAGCCATGATCAGAGTGAATTATAGGTAAGTTTATTAGGTACGATCCATTGAGCAAGTTTTCCTAATCAGGAGTGGAAATGCTCGATCTAATCTCTCAAACATTAATGATCCATGGAATTGTTTATTGCACCATGTGAATTTAGAGCCAACATATGGCATATCTATTAATCCCATTACCATCTTCCATTTGATAAAATAATCCCATCCTTTGATAGAGTCACTTCCACCCATTTTGTCTGATTGATATTCAACTTGGTTGAAATCGCCAATTAGGAGTGTTACGAGTTTGAAGTGATCATAGAGACCTTATATACTTTCCCATATGTTGCTACGGTTGGATATAGTAGGCTCACCGTATACAAAACAGGCATCCCAGGATATATTAGACATAGTATGCATAGTTTGCATAGTAGTTAGATTACACCACACATAATTTTTACAACAAACTTTTACAGACAATTCTACATTAGTCTTCCAACCCAACCATATGCCACCTGTAAAACCATCTGCATCAACTCCCATGCTATTTGGAAATCCCAAAATGTAGAGCCTATGAGTGGCTTTTTCTACCGTCATCTTGGTTTCAAACAACACAAAATCTCAGGTTGATATGGGCGGACTATATTAACCAAAAAAGGAACTGTAGGGTCGTCCACGTTACTTCCTAAACCCCTACAGTTCCAGGCACAAATCTTCATGGCTCCATCGGAGGCACAGGGTCTGGGACCCCCTTTGTTTCCTTAACCTGAGATAAAGATTTATGAGATATATATGATAATAAAATGCTTTGGAAGGAGTAAGAAACATCACTGTGGCCTATCAACTTCGAGACTTTAGTTTTAATATGTGGGTTGTGGCTCGTGGTATAAAAATTAATAACTTGAAAAATGGAATGAGGAGAATATAAGCATGGAAGTTGAGCACCTGAGTTTTTAGAATGGAGTTTGCGCTTACCCTTGGAGTGGATATCTTGGATATGAATGACATTCTCCGCTGCCTAATTAGCCGAGTGTGGTAGCGCCAGAACTATCGAAGCTGGGTGGTGGGTTGTGTCTAATGGATCAGGGGGAGAGGAATATGAGTGAGCAGCGGGGTTTCTTCCTCCATCATGATGTTGGTTGGGATCTTAGTTGTCAGGAAGTGCTCTTCCTTAACTGGTTCATAAGGGGTCTACGAGGTATCTAACCGAAGGCGCTTAAGACTATTGGTTGGGAACGTGTCAGTTTAACCTTGCTCAACTGCTTGGTATACATAGGGGTTTGCTTGTTGCATGATTTGTATGAGAAGTATTTGGCACGCGCCCAAAGTTCGCAAGTATGGATTCCCTGCATGACAGCAATCAATGTGTTCGACAACGGGCCCCTGAGTTGGGAAGGTTGTTGGATGCCTATGCATGTTATGCCCAAAAATTTCATTTTGGGGCATGAAGAAGTTGCTACATGATGAGTCTGAGCTAGGGGCTCGAGTTGGACGAATCGGCCCCACACCCCTCATAGTGTATGCTCCATATTCATATCCATAAGTGAAACAGTGCCTCGGTTCTTCTTCACTCGAATTGCTCGAGTCATCCTCTTCGGATGGTCCCTCTTCATAGCCATGTACAGGGACCGACCCGTAGTCTGAGGAACCAGGTTCAAGGATGTCAACTCTTGAGGTTAGGTAGTCAGGTGTCTTCGAAAAGGCACGGATACAGTTTGAAAAGCAATGCCGACGGTAGCTACGAACTAAAGGGATTTGTCTAAGTTCAAAGGAGCGTATTTTCGGTCTAAGATCATTGAGGCAATGGGTATAGGGGTGGTGCAAGATTGTTCATGATGGCCAATTTTCCTACAACGTTTGCAAAAGTGAAATATGTTTTCATACCTAAACGGGGCCTAAAATACTTCATTGCCATCGTGAACAATCAACCGAGTAGGGCAGTAAGGTCAACTCAGACTCGAACTCGGAGAAAAGCCTTTGATAATTCGCGACCCCCTTGGAATCCAACATCAGTGGGTTCACCAATCAACCGAGCTAGGCTAAGTGCTGTATTGGAGTTGTGGTATAGTGGTGGGACGTTATAGATTTGCACCCATAGAGTTATATCTGTGAAGCGCCATTGAGTCATAAGTTGCTCTGCTGGGCTACGCCGCAGTGCTAGGAAGCCACCTCTGATTGCCAGGGACTCAAGTTAGATGAGTGCATCACGATCTTGGGGGTCAGAACATTTAAATTGGAAGTACTGGTCTTTCTTTCGTACTGTAATGTACCCTCGGCTGCGCCAAAATAAATTAACAGCTCCACGAACTTCATCCAGTGAGAAATGACGGGTGTCGGCAAATTGTCTAACAACTGAGTATTCCCATTCATTAATCTCTTCTGGACTGGGTGGCTGTAGTCGATAAATTGGATCTTTCTTTGGATGAAGCATAGAGCTTTGGGTCATGGCTATTATGGGAGATGAATGAAAGTAGGTGTGGATGGAAGAATGAGTGTGGATGGAAAGATGAAGTGGGCTGTAGCTATCTATATGGGACACTATTGTGTGTGGATGAATATGGGTAGCTCGTAATGATGAGTGCTACGGCTACTGCAACCAAGACTCTAGTAATTAAGCACGGTTAGCATCGAAGGGGTTGTTGCAAGTGGACTATTAAGCTTATTAGATAAGCTTGTTATCAAGTGAAATTAATTTTCATGGGAATAGAATTTCAGCAGTGTAAGATCTCAATTGGAATATGGAGATAGGGAGGTGCAGGTGATGATGGTATCAGGGTTGAGGTGGTGACACCCCGAGTCGCGAGAAGGAACACTCCCCAAAAGGTGAGAAAAGCTCTCATGGCCAAGAGATTTTCAGGGAAAGGACTTGGCTTGGCTTCTTTCTTTGGTTTATTTTTTCTGATAAAAAAAGCTATTAGAATGACTAGTTTTCAATTTTTTTGAGGATTAAATCTATAAATATTCCACTCTTCATATTGAAAATTCATAGCAAAATTTTATTCTCTTAATCTCTAAGGCTCCGTTTAAACCTTGGAAAATTTTGGTGGAAAAAAAAAAAAAATGGAAAAAGTAACTTTTTTTCTTGTATTTGGTTTAGAGAAAGTCACAAAGGAAAAAAATATGGAGGAAAATTAGGTAGAAAAAGTATTAGAAGCAAGTCATACAATTTTCCTTATAAAATTGTGAGAAAAGCTTGGAAAAAATTCTCAACCTCTTCCAATTTCGTACTGCTTAAATTATATCATCATAATTCAAGTAATTCATCAACATTCAAATTTTTTGTTTAAATTCTTGTAAATTTTCCTCAGTCCAAACAAGAGGGAAAAAACTCATTTTTTCCCTAATTTTTTTTTTTCCTTCACATTTTTTTCCTTTCAACTTTTCTTTTCACCAAATTTACTAAGGACCAAACGAAGTAAGATATTTACATAAGTTTTTCCAATTATAATTCAATGATTTAATTTGTTATTATTGCGATGTTTTTTATCAAGTAAATTATATCATCCTTAACCATGCATATCTGTGAATTAATTACTATTGCTATATTTATGTTTTAGTCGACCTCTCTACGGACAGTCATGTGTGTAGAGATAAGGTCGCCTACATCTGCACCTCTTTAAACCTATGAAAGCGGGACTCATACTGACAGCTAAGTTGAGTTAAGTTGCAATATTTATGTTTTAGGGAAGCATTTATCTAAGCATTTTGCTGTGTTTACTGTTGTTCTTCTAATTTATTGTTTCAAGACTTTCACGTTTCTCTAAGGGTGACGTGGTATAAGAGTGGGCTTACGTGATGGCATGAGCTGTATGCCTGACAATCCGTTCCCCGAGTGTTGAACCTACAAAAAGGGCAACCATGGATGGAGATCCGAGGAATGTCTCTATGACAATCAAGTCAGTGTGGATCCCAAGAGGAGTCAGGGCCAAGAAAAAGTGCTTTTCCTGATATGAGAGTATGTCAGACCAGTGATCCCCCTCCCTCCGGTAGGTTGTGGGGTATTTATAGTTCCTGTGGCCAGGGGCAAAATCATAATATCATATCGGGTGCTTCCCTAATGGGTCGCTGGGCGGTTTCTCATGCTGGGCCCACGAATAAGGATCTCAGGATCCAAAAACGGCTGAAGATGGTCGCCATAGCCTGGCCCATAAGCGCATATGTGGGGCCCGTATCGAGTCCTGATATTCTCTGGATCATTTAGCCCCTCACATTTTGCTTGTACCCATTCGAATGGGTAGTCATGTAGAATGTGGAGTGAGTTCCTGATGACTGGACTATCTGCAGAATTTAGAGGACAACTGTTCATTGTGGATGTCCTATTACATGTTGACACCTGTGCTGCCTGGGGCTTGGGGGTCTCTCGAGGTGACCCTATTCCCAAGGATTGAAAAGTAGCATCGAGAAGTCCCCAGACCTTGTACAAAAAGGGGTTTGTTTAATGGCACTGAACATCACTCTTGGTTAGTTTGCACCTTGTCTAAGAATTCCTCTAGTCACGGTGTTCCCCTACTTTCTCAGTACTGAGGATATGGTGCTTCATGTCCTAGAGACTTCCAACTGGAACCCGAGAAGGGCCTCTCGGCCTCCTAGGCCACTTCCGAAGGACTATCGCGGCTTATGCCCATACTCCATCCTTGCTAATGCTAAGGATGCCGCCTGCGATTCTCGTATCCCGAAGTTGGTGCAGGCCGTCTTCTATGCCATGGTGGTTAACGAAGGTCTGGAGTTGGATGTTTTGTGGGTCTTCGGTGGTTCATTTTTGAGGCTTGGTTGAGGCATAGCAGGAGTGATATTTTGGCAGCTTGTCGGACTAGGTAGGTCGTTTCGGGAGTGGGGTTGGAGCCCGCAAGTAGCCAGGAGGAGGGCACCGGGTCAAATGACGCCCCTCCTCCGCCTAGTGATGATAATGACGAGTAATCATAGGCTGTGATGTAGCTTGCTCTTCTCTCTCTTTTTTTTTGGTAATTCCTGTGAAATCGTCCGTAATAAAGAACTGCTCTTTCATGCAAAGACTTCGCCTATCTTTTGTGCCTTTATATTCATGCTAGTTATAGGCTTAGGCTATATTATCTATCTGCTGATGATTATTTTGGGCTGCATATTATGGTCAACTGAGCCTTAAACTGTGCTGAGCAACCCTTTGCCTCATGGGGGCGAGATGTGTAGCAACCGACCTCTTAGGCCATGCTGAAAGATCATGAGCCCTTTGGGGGCTAAAGGTATAGCGACCCGCCTCTAGGCCATGCTGAGAGATCCGTAGGCCCTTGGGGCAGAAAGGCGTAGCGACTGGCCCTTAGGCTGTGCTAAGAGATCCTTAGTCCCTATGGGGCTAAAGGTGTAGTGACCGGCTCTTAGGTCGTGCTGAGCAATCCTCAACCCCTGGGGAGGCTAAAAGCGCAACGATTGACCCTTGTACTGTGCTCTGAGTGGCCCTTATCCCTTGGGGGCGTGATATGTAGCGACCGACCTCCTAAGCCGTGCTGAAAGATCCTGAGCCCTTTCGGGGCTAAAGGCATAGTGACCGACCTTTGGCCCATGCTGAGAGATCCTTAGCCCCTTCGGAGCGAAAGACGTAGCGACTGGCCCCTAGATCGTGCTAAGAGATTCTTAGCCCCTATAGGCTAAAGGCGTAGCGACCAGCCCCTAGAACGTGCTTTGAGTGGCCTTAGTCCCTTAGGGGAGAAGGTCGGCAACTGGCCTTTTAAGCCGTGTTGAGAGATCATTGGCGCTTAGGGAGGGCTAAAGGCATAGTGACCGGCCCCTAGGCCATACTGAGAAATCATTGGCCCCTTGGGTGACAGGCAACGACTGCCCCGTGGGGCTTACTGGCAACCCTTAGGCCCCTGGGGGCGAAGGGCATAGCGATCGGCTTCCAAGGCCGTGCTGAGCGACACTTGGCCCCTTAGGGCTAAAAGGTGCTGTAAGTTTTAGAGAATCGTAAATTTCTGAACGCCATGTGTTGTGGCCTAAGTGGCACCCTATCCTTGCCAACATCTTGGAGGGCGTGTTGCCCCTTTCCCTTCCTATCCCCTCTAAAAGGGGTAGGGTTCTTTGTGGATGTCATTTTTGAGTTCGCCTTTGTGAATATTTAGAGAGGGAACCAGATTTTCTATATCGAGAGAGACTCCGCCTATTCTTCTTCTTCCTTCAAATTCACTGTAGAGTCTTCAAACTTTTGCCTTACATCTTCAAAGTGGTTATGCACCTCCAACCTTTGCCTTTAGTTTTCCTCAACCTTTACAGGTACGCGCCTTCTTGCACCCCTTTGTAGCTTGGTTTTTGTATTTATTAGTTGATTCATGTCATCCCAATGCTCATCGAGTAGGACCGTCCCTAATGGGCTGACTAGCGCCCGAGAGGAGGGCCGGTGCCCTCAGTTTCCCAACCTCCTGACTAAAATTGATGGTCGGGTGGTGGCGTGCATTCTCCCAAAGAATCAGTTTAGGGAACCTAAGAAAATTCCTTATGCGGTGCCCATATATGAGCTGTACACGCCTTCCGAGTCTAGCTGTGAGTATTCTTTCACTCCCAATATCCTCAGTATTAAGGAGGAGGTCATTTACCCTTGGGAAATTGATGTTGCTATTTTTCGTATAGACTGATGTCCAGGAACGCAAGCTGGCAAGGACGAAAACCACCGCGCGCCTAAAGACCCTCCCATAACTCATGGCCGAAGGATATTTGGAAGTTAACTCTCTCGCTCCGCTTCGGACCCTCGTAGAATGAGTGTGGAAGTTTGTATTACTAGTACTAGTTCCCCTGAAAGGGGAGGTGGAGGTTGCTGGACAAGTTCCCATTCGTCAGTTTCTACTTCCAAGTGATGACATGCTCAAAGGGGGCCATCCCAGGAAGTTGTTACCAACGAAACGTGTTTTCCAGGGGCCCCTATGTGCTCGGGCCCTAAAGATGGGCCGAGCACACATTTCCCCAACCCCAGGGTCGGGCGTACCATAAAGAGGCCGACCTTGGAGGAGAAGTACCTCTTCCCTGCCGAGTATAAGTTGATTATTCCCGATCCGGACGCCATTGTAAATAGGTCGCCCCAGGGTGGATAATGATCTACCTGCCGACTTTCTCCTACGGCCTGAGATTTTCACTGCACAAGGTCATTGTGAAAATCTCAAACAAATACGAGTTGGCGCTCGCGTAGGTTGTGCCTATGTCTCGGCACAACATGTGTTCGCTTATCGTGACATGTGAGCTGTGTGGGCTCTCTCGTACTAACCTGACTTTTAAGGTTGATTCATACTATACAGAAGGCCCCGAGTCAGACCCGAGATATTGGTTAGTACAGTTTCAACAATAGAAAAGGCTTCATGATGGCTATTAAGAAGAAATCGAAGTTGAAGAACTGAAAATATGACTTCCTATTTATGCACTGCGTGGCGGGTTCGACCTACCTTCCTAAGTGGAACGATGGTAAACCAGTCCACAACCCATTGGAGGAGCCGACCTCAAAGGAGAAAAGACCTCCCGTTATTACTAGTACTACAGGAGGATGATCGGCCGAGGCCCCTTTTATCCTTCATGTCCCAAATAGTGGACACGGGTAAAGAGCCTGAGCGTTGGCGGGTTAAATCGAGTGATAGAAAGCCCTGTAACTAGCTTCCTAAGCTATCGTACTTCGAGAACGACTAGTTCCTTTCAGCTGCCGACCTTCTTATACTTGAGAATTATTCTAAGGGTATTTTGTATCCTCCCCTATGTGTTACCTTTTCCTTAGTTCTGACCTGACTTTCGTTTCACTGGTGTAGAGCATGCCTGGGCCATGCTATTACCCTCCGAGAGCAAGGGCACCACTATAGATGAGGTTGCAACCGAGGCTGTGCGCCGTCGGGAAGAGGAGCTGCGCCGGCATGTTGAATCAATAGCTGGGAAGGTTTACCCTCAAAAGCTATGACCTTGTCTTTTTCAAGTCATTTTCCTTTTTTATTTTTTATTTAGGAGGTTTTGGCAGGCACCAAAGATCATCCTGCGTGCCCTGAAGCCCCCGACCGTATCTCTGAGCCTCCCACGGCCGGGTGCTCGCAAGTGCCTGCGTCCTGATGAGGGGTTAAAGGTGGCCGCACCCATGAGGGTTTACCCACCTCCTTCCAAAAACACTGAGGCGGAACAGTCGCTGCCTCAAGAGGTGTCAATAGAGCCTATTGATTGGACGACCTCTGGTCAGGCACAGGGGCCCTCATCATAGGGGGTTTCCCAAGGGAGCCGGCGTGCCCATCAACGACAAGGTGGGGAGGTATCAGTGAACAAGTTGGCCGAGGTTGTGGACTTCTTGAAGGCTGACCTTTTGGTTTAGTCAGCTCTTGTGGGGCACCTCGCCAGGTCGTGGAATCTGGTCCCTTCCGGTTCTGCGGAGCCTCTAAGGGTCATCGAAGAGCAAGTGGCCATTACTAAGGTATAGATTGTATATGTTCACTCCTCTTTCTTTGCCTTTTTCGTCTCTCTTGCTAACCAGTTGTGTTGGTTCGTTTCTTGGTAGGCTTTCGGCCAGGCGCTAAAAGTCGTACGATCGGCGCCCTCCTCCGCCATCTTAGAGGAGCAAATCTGCAACCTCCAAAACTCCAATGCCTAACTAAAGGGGTAAATCAGCGGCCTCCAAGTGGAGCAGTGAAAGTCAGAGGAATTAGCAACTAAGTACAAATGCCACTAGGAGAAGCTGAAGAAAGACAAAGAGGCCTGGGTGATCGAGAAAAAGGAGTTGCAGAGCCAGTTAGAAGAGGCGTCGATCAAGATAGAGGCCGAGAAGATCGCTGGCCATGAAGGAGCCGCCAAGGCTGAGCAACGGGGTTACAAGCGCGGCCCCCAGGATCACACGGAGTTCTTCTGAGAATTCCTTGGGCCCTAGCCCCTGATGATTTTCATCAAGAGGGCTACTTCGAGGCCTACGTCAAGTATATTGATGCCCGTCGTCGCGCTTGTGCGGTGGGCGAGGATCTGGAGCTGGTTGAGTTTCAACGACCGGTATAAGAGGATGACAGCGTGGGCGAGCCCGATGATACTGGCCCAATAGACGGTGGGGTTACAATGAATAAAGGCAGCGATGATGTGGCCATGGAAAACGAAGGCAACAATGATAAGGACGCGGCCTTCTCAAGAGACGAAGCCTCTCCTACCTTTTCTCCCTTTTCTGATTCTTCCTACTTGTTGATTTTTATTAGTGTTTGTATTTTGTTCGAACATTAATGAAAGCTTCTGATTCGGTTATCTCTAGCCCATCACTTGTTGTTTCCCTTTTTAATATACATGCTTACATTTGCATCTACTACGCCATCGTTGGGGACTTATGATCGTTTGGCCCTAAAGTGAAACGACAAGTTAGTAAAGTGTGGGGGCCACCGTAGTGGCATTAGGTACTCGTTAGCCTTTTCGGTTAGAGGGAGATGGCGTTCGGCCCCAGGCCGTGCGAAGAGACCGTTAGCCCTTTGGAGGCTAAAGTTGTAGCGATCAGCCCCTGGGTGCTAAAGGTGTAGCGACCGGCTCAAGGCCATGCTGTATGACCCGTAGCCCCTTGGGGCTATAGGTGGAGTAAAATTGGGTGAGAAAGATATTTAGCATAGCGGTCAATGTCTATGTGTATGTTTGTTTGAGACCACTGTTGGTACATTGTATTAACCATACGTAAGAGAACATTACTAGTGGTAACATTTACATAAACTGCTGCTATGCCATGTCATTGGGATGGGAGTGTCTTCTGGGGTTGCGAGTAGATATGTGCCTAGTCTAACCTTATACGTCACCTTATAAGGTCCTTCCTAATTGGGCGTGAGTTTACTGTGTTCGCTTGATCGGGCTACAACTTCAATCCTCTGAAGGACTAGGTCACCCCACCTTGAGGGGATGCTGTTTTACCATGCGGTCGTGGAGCAGCACGACGCGGAGCTTGTAAAATGTCTCTCTAAAGAGATCGTTACCCTGAACAAAGGGAAGTAAATTGTGGACCACCCAAAGAGCTGCATTGTTGAGGGTTTTTTGGAATGTGGTGAGGCGATGCATGTTGAGCGCTACTTTAAAAGAAAGTACAGCTTCGGATCCATAAGTCAGCATAAACGAGGTTTCCCACGTGGTCGCTTTCTCTGTGGTGTGTATAGACCATAAAACGTCGTGTAATTCATCGAACCACTTTCCCTTGGCCTCGTCTAATTTCTTTTGCAGACTATGGAGAATAACCTTGTTTGCAGCGCCGGCCTGGCCGTTGGTTTATGGGTGCACTACTGTAGTGAATCTTGCCTGACAACCTAAGGTGCTGAGATAGTCAGTCACCTTAGTGGTATCAAACTACCGACCGTTGTCGAAGATCATTGCCCAAGGGACTCCAAAACAGGTGATAATGTTTTTCCCAATGAACTTGCGGACCTCAGTTGTGGTGATCGAGGTGACGGCTTCGGCCTCTACCCATTTCATGAAGTAATCCACTATAACAAACAAGTACTTGCGCTAGCCCGCGGCCTTAGGGAAAGGCCCCAGTATGTCCATGCCCCCACGTATCGAATGGGAGGGGCCTAATTATTGCCATCAGCGGGGTGGTGGGCTTCCGTTGGATGGAAGCGAACTTCTGACATTTGTCACAGCTGCGCAATAAGTGCATAGCGTCTTCGCGTAGAGACGACCACTAGTAGCTAGTATGTATCGCAGCAACCTCAAGGGCACACCCGCCAATATGTGGGCTACATACTCCTTCATGCAGCTCCTTGAGGATCTTTCGCCCCATCTCCAGGGTTACACAATATAGTAAGGGACAGGCATATGAAGGTTTGTACAGGATCCCCTCACATAAGATGAACCAGTTTGCTCGCTTCTTTACTCTTTCTGCCTCCTTGGTATCTGGTGGCAGTGCAGCATTCATCAAATACACGCGGATGGGGTTCATCCAAGTAAAACTCCTGTCTAGCCAAAGGATTTCGCGGGGTTTGATGCTCCTTTCGATCAGAGTTTCCCATCGGATTCACTTGGGCTTCCCATCTTTTGAAGTGCTAGCCAACTTAGACAAAGTATTTATCTACTGATTTTCTAACTGCGGTATATACGTTATTGAAAAATGCTTCAGTAAACCGATGGACTCACATACCTGGCGAACATATGTCGACATGGTGTCATCTTTTACTTCGTATTCCCCGTTGAGCTGACTGACTACTAGCTGGGAGTATGAGTATGCCCTAACTAAATCTACCCCGGCTGTAGAGGACAGCTCTATCCCCTCTATAAGGCTCCCATATTCGACCTCGTTGTTAGATGCTCTGAACATAAACTTCAAAGCGTGTTCCTGCATCTCGTCCTGGGGGCTCTCAATGATTAAGCCGGCCCCACTCCCATCTTTAGTGGAGGAGCTGTCCACATATAGGTTCCAACAGGGGGTGGTCGTGGCCATGTCAAGGGGCATCAGCATTTTCAGCCAAGAAGTCTGCCAATGCCTAGGACTTGGTTGCCCCCCGTGCCTTGAAGGTGAGGTCATATTGGGATAGTTCCACTGCCCACTTTAAGAGCCTCCCAGAGGCGTCGAATCTCTGCAGAATATTTTTTAACAGCTGGTCAGTAAGGACGGCTACTTTATGAGCCTCGAAGTAGGGCCGAAGTTTTCGACTAGCTAGCACCAAGGTGTTAGCAAACTTCTGGATAAAGGAATAGTTCATTTCTGCCCCAGCTAAGACATGGCTTACGTAGTATACTGGAATCTGCTCTTTACCTTTTCTACAATCAGGACCATGCTCATTACCTGTCTTAAGACGGCCAAGTAGAGAAGGAGCATTTCACCGGGAACTGGGCTAGCTATCTTGGGTACGTGGGCTAGGTACGCCTTCAGCTACTGGAAGCCGCTGTCTGCTTCCTTGTCCCACATAAACTTTGTGTGCGTCTGAAGGACATAGAAGAAGGGCTAATATTTATCGGCAAATTTTGACATAAAATGGCCCAGGGCCGCGATGCATCCTATTAAGTGCTGGACTTCCTCAATGTTCTGTGGGGGCTTCATATCTAGCACCACCTTGTCTTGTCCGGATTAGCCTCTATTCCCCGGCCGTTAATTATAAAGCCTAGAAATTTTCCAGACCAGACTCCAGAGGCGTACTTCTTAGGGTTAAGTTTCATGTCGTATCTTTGAAGGATTTCGAACGTCTCCCGCAAGTCCCTGGCATACTCCACATCCTGCTTGCTCTTGACTTCATATCATCCACGTACACTGATGGGTGGACTAGCACAAGCACACGATGGTTGAAATATAGATAAAAGATATCGTTTCTCAGGGACTAATCGTAACTTACTGAATCTTGCATATCAGAATGTGCTAAGTAAAACTCTGGTTTAAGTGGATTCAATTTAAAAATAGTAAATAAATTTTTCTAAATCAATAAGGAAAAAACATCTAAGAATTCTCGTAGTTGTGAAAGGAAACTGGATCAAAAATAATGAACATGTGCTTTCTTCTAATTGGTCAAACTCAAGGAATTGTAATCTCTTCAAAAATTTAGTTTATTCTTTCGAAATCAGCTAAATTTGCCTAAATTAAGCAAAAGTTGTTCTTTCAAACTAATTTGTCTCAATTCAAGTTAAATATATTCGATTACTCACTAGCCCTCCTAACATATAAATCTCTCTTTTGAGGAGAAGTTTCGTTAGGCCTTATCAAGCAGTCCACCAATTAAATGTCACCTTTCAGTTTTTCATTCGTTTGTTTTAAGTGCGCAAGAAAATTTCTGCTAAAAATCAACTCAAAACATGAATAACACTTGACAAAATGAAATCAAACCAATCATAAAGATAAGCACAATGGTATAGATTAAAACATGATCCAATCACAATTCCACAAACTACTAAATCTCTACACTAAAGAAAACTACTCAGACATGCTAAAAGATTAACAAACTAACCAATGATTGATGAAATCTAAGCGAAAAAGGGGATTGACTAAGATGGCCTTCAACCAAGGGCTTCGGAACCACCTCAATGACGAACTCTCACACTCAAGACTCACACCAATATAAAAACCAAACTAAAAATTGCAAAATTTGAGAAACTAAAGCACTAATCTACGGTACTCTACACTTTGCTTTGCTTGAAATGATCTTTTATTTTGGGATGGTCTCCACATGTTGCAGAACATCGCCTTATATAGAAAAGTTCGGCCAATCTCAACCACATAGCCGAGGGAAAATGAAGAGGCAACAGTTACAGACTCACCACGATCCATGGGGTGCACCAGGATCCGACCGCGGTTTGGGCTAGAGCTGGGTTTTTACTCATTCTTTGCTCTACGGTCGTCGCATAACGTGGATGACCATGAGGGAGTCAAAATACAGCCATTGAAGGGCAAATACTGGGTAAAAAGATTAAAAATCCTACAAAACACATCAAACAGCTAGGGCTGTCAAATAGGTCAGGTCGGGTCGGGTTTGTGTTCGGGTCAAAGTTAAACGGGTTGAAAACCCCCCGACCTGAACCTGACCTGTTTAATAAACGGGTTGAAAAATCCAACCTGAAACCGTTTAACATTTAAACGGATCAACCTGATTTTGACCTGTTTAACCCATTTAAGTTAAACGGGTCAGAATCAGGTACCACTTACCTGTTTAACCCACTTAAGTTTCAAACTTTAAATGAACATGTGTGTGAGCCTGAGGCTGCCGCTAGACACTTTGTAAACAATACATGATTACATGAATTCTTGGTATACCAACTACTCAACGAACCGGCTTCTGAGGAGATCAGTAAGTCCTATATATCAGTGGCGAGGAGATAGGGCAAGGGGAGTGGAGAGGAAATGGGGAGATCGGATCAGTAGAGAGGATATAAGAGGGGCGACTGAAGGCTTAAGCAACTCAAACAAGCTCTAGCTGCGTGAAGAGGAGTGGTATTGCGAATGAAGAACTGAAGAAGGCAAGAAGCCTTTTATATCTAGGGTTTTCACTTGATAGGGTGGGCTTTATGGGCTTAGGAACAAAAAATGTGAAAAATATAAAATTTGAACTCCCCACCCCCTAGCAAAAAATCTGAAAATTAAAATTTTAATGGCCCCCAAAAATATTCAAAAAAACTACACATAATTATATACCGATAAACGGGTTAGACGGGTTAAACGAGTTACTGTAAATGGGTAAACGGGTTGACCTGTTTAACCTGTTTATTTAAACGGGTTAAATAGGTATTTTTTCATGTCGAAAATTTCAACCTGAACCTAAACCGTTTAATTAAACGGGTTAATCGTGTCAACCCATTTAATTAAACGGGTTGAAAATCTTTACCCAAACCCGCCTAATTTCATGTTCGGTTCGGGTCGGTAATCGTGTCGGGTCAGCTTTCGATAGCCCTACAAACTGCTATACCCAAGCATAAATTGAGAATAGGAAAGTAAATAACAACAATAAGTGCAATATTCTCCTAGAAATGACACAAAATAGCCCTAAAATGATATACACATTGAGCACTTATCAAATTCCCCCATATTTAAACTGTTGCTTGTCCTCAAGCAATGCAAAGATTAAAAATATACATAACCTCCTCAGGATAGATTTAAGTTACATTCAAATGGCAAAGCTGATCCAAAGATAGTTCAAAAAGGTACAAAAAACTTTATAAACAGGTAGAGAGTAAAATTTTCAAAAAACTTTTAATAGACCACAATGTCGAATCTTGAAAGCAATCTCCCCTAAATTGTCAAATACAGTGATTCAGCATATGAAACAAGCGAAACTACTAAGGCCGGTAAAACCTCATTATAGTTATGTGGCACTCAGCACTCATGTGTTTGAAATGTATATATAAAGGTTCTCTCAAATCTCAACATTAGACGCAAATCTACCACAAGCTTGACAAGATTCTCAAAATTCGTCATCACTAAAAATTCAAACACATTAGACAATTATGAGGACTTTAATAGGGTTGTAACGGGATTAAGGGTAAAGGTAAGAGGAGAACAAATGTTTTTGGAAATGACGAGCTAAAAGTCAAAGATTAAAAGTTAAATAATTCCAATGCATCAAACAACATTCTTCTTAAACCTTATCAATTTAGAATAAATCCCCAAATGAAGAGAGAAAGAGTCGAAAATCACAAATAACTTACATTCCCAACAAGGCTAACCGCTTTCTTCTTTTTTTTCCATTCTCTTTTCATTTTTTTCGGAAAATGTTCTCTTTTATTCCTTTTTTTTTAAAACACTTATTATTTATTTTTTTTTTTCCAGAAGGGATAGCCAAGGGGGAAATCTATAACGAACTTTAAATTCCAACTCTTCTCTAAATTGTGTACAATAAGACAGGGGATTAATAAATATCTCATAACCCTGCACCAAACAACCAAATTACACCACAAGATATCATTCCATCTTACTAACGCTATATCAAACTTGATGCAAAAGAATAGAACACTACTCTACCCTTGGCTTAATGGTCAGATAAGTATTTAGCTATAGGTTGTAATAGGAGGTTCAAATCAAGAAAAACAGATACAGGCTTAAAGGGACTAACAAGGGATACAATACACAACCAGAGTGGCTATTTGGCCGTGGTGTTAAACAAATCAAAGAAATAAAAATGCCTCAATCATATTATCTAAATGCATATGCGAAATGTGATCTTGAACGAGAATCAAAGTAAGTGCTAGAGAAATGACGTCAAGGAAGAGGCACATATGAAATAAATATGAGACTAATAATGATAAACAGCCTCTAAAGGCTCAAAGTCTCTCAGGACATCTACCAAAGACAAAGCTAGCTCACTAGTAAACATATGCCAAAATCTTATAGAGACTCATGAGGAAAATCAATTCGCATCCAACATGTAGTCAAAACATGGAATTCATTTTGAAAACTCATTCGTAAACATTTTATGCACAATTTGGGCAAGTCAAAGGATCAAACTAAACCAAAGAAAGCTACCAAATCTATAGAGATCATCATCAGAGGATTTTTTTTCTTTTTTTTTTTTGTTTTTTATTTTTTGTTTATATTTATGCATGCATGCTCCTACAAATAATGCAAACTAAAATGCAAAAGAAACTAATAAAATAAAGAAACTAAAATGCAACCTAGAAGAAAACTAAATGCACTACTAAACAAAACTAAAACAATAACTAAAAAAAACTACCACTAGAAATATATACAAAGCAAAAACAAACACACCAAACAAAAATAGGCATCAGAAGTCAAATGAAATGACTAACTCCCAATGCTAGAATCACACATTGCCCTCAATGTGGGCGCATAATAAAAAAGGAAAGGAGAGTAGCATACAACAAGATCAGGGCGGAGGAGGTGGAGGAGGACGGGGTAGTTGTCCATCGAAGAAATGTCAGTCTCGGTAGGTCTTTAGACATGCCCTATAGTCTTGAAAATATTAGGTCTGGGAAGTAAGCAACCCACGAAGCTCATCGTTGTGCTCTTGGACAAAGTCCCGAAGAGGGGCACTTTCTAAAGCAACAAACTCTCAAAGGGAAACTTGCTCCTTTTGAATGGACCTAAGGGTGTCTTGAAGGTTAGAATAGTCAGGTAGGGTTGGATGAGAGGAAGAACTAGGTCCTTCTTGACTAGATCAAGGGGCTGGTTGGTGGGGTGCAGGTTGAACAACCTCCTCATCAGCAGGTACTCAATAAAGGTTACCTCGGTGAAGAAGGGTGGTGCGATCAACATTGGGAAGCGGCAAAAGTCAGTCCCTGGGGTAAATCCAGCATAAACGGTCAGCCTCAACTTTACAGAAGTTCATAATCTCAAAAGCAGCTTGATCAAGCTGCTAGGACCCAGAACCTCTATTCTCAGAATTGGGCTCAACGCCCAATAATCTAGCAATAGTAGTGATTATCCCACCAATGACTATCCGACCTTTAGTGCTAACAGCCGCACTATGTAATTGCCTAGCTAAGAGTGAACCTGGGTCAAATTGGTCTCCATCGAGCATACAAGATAGAAAGTACAACTCAAAAAGTCTCGGAACATTCAGACCATCGTTCTGAGCAAACAAAGAACAAGCTAAGATACACTGAGCTACTCTAATGCAGGGGTTCCTAATATGCATACATTTTGACGAACTAATACTGTACCTAACACTCCCCAAAAGTTCACCCCAAAACGCATTCGGGTTGAATTCACGGGACTTAACGGTGCGATAAGTCCATGCTAGGGGGAAAACTAAAAATACTATTGAAGGTACCTAAGTTCAGTTTATATAATTGTCGCTGTAAATAAAATGATATATATCCGGCTCGACATCGACATTGAGGCCCTCTAGTGACCTTGCCATAGAGTGTACTAAGGAATTCTAGGTCAAGTCCCTATATGTATGCTCTTTAATTGCTAAGAAGTGGCCCATACCACGTTTGGCAAACAACCAATGAATATCATCTAAAATTCACAACCAGGCTAACAAATCCTCATCATAATAACTAGTTGGTACTACCATACGTTCATTCAAGCAATTATACCTAGCAATATAACCAGGATGCGTTAAACTAAGGGGGTGAGGAATGTTACCTCTAGCACGTGCATTGGTTGATGTTCGGGATGCCCATTGAAGTTAGGACGGTGCTTGACTAGAAGAACCAACCTCCTTGGTGTTCCTTTGTCTCTTATTTGGTGCCATTGGTGCAAACTTGAAACAAAAACAAAGCTAAAACCAAAAATAAGAACTAAAACCTAGAAAATTGAAAAAATTAAGCAAAAATATGAAAAATAAGAAAGAGAAAAGAATGGGTATGATGGATGAATGAAGGTGTAATGAATATGAAGTTAAAGAAGAAGAAAGAGATGGATTTTAAGGGAAAAGATGAAAGATTGAGTGAAAAGAAAAGATTTGGTGTGAAAATGAGTGGAAATGGTGAAGAAATGAGGGGAGATTAGAGAGACTTGGTTATGGAGTTTTTAGAGAGAGAAAATGGGGATAGAGAGAGAGTGTATGTCAAGAGGTTGAAGAAGATAGGGGGAAGGGGAAGAGTCACTGCGGTCAAAAACCTAGACCGCGGCCCGTAGCAGGCCACCACGGACCGTAGGGCTAACAACGGTGTATCCTTGGTGTCTGCTGGCACTCGTTTTTTTTTTTGTTTGTTTGTTTTTCAGGGTTGGCACCCCACGATTGTATTTCTGGGGTGTTGACTGTGGTGCCAACCATTCATTCATATATATATATATTTTCGTTTTTTCCTCTCTTTTTTTCCGCAAATATAACTACAAAAAGTAATAAAAATCAAAACTCTAAAAAAAGGAAAAACAAAAAGAAAGCTTGGGTTGCCTCCCAAGAAATGCTATTTTAAGATCAAGAGCTTGACCCTTGTTTTAGGCTTGGTCCGAATCAGATGGTGTATGGATATTGGCTTTGTTCCGGACCACAAAATTAAACTTATTCAGTTGAAGGTACCATCGCAAAAGTTCAGGCTGCAGGTTTTTTGTCATCATAACTTGGTGCCATAACGCACTATCTTCATGCAAAATAAATCACTCTTTTGGCCCATCAGATGGGCTATCATCAAGTCGTTCAACTCCTACATCAAAATCTACATCGAAGCCTTCCACAGAGGGCATAGAGAGAACGGTTTGTGCAAGCCTACAGTAATCACTCAGTGAAGATTCATTAGAAACAGGAGCCTTAACCTCGAGCTTGTTAGGTGGCATAGGAGCAGCAAACTCCACCTTAACATACCCTTGGTTGGGGTCCTCATAAAAAATCTAATCTGAATCAGGAGGATCTTCACAATTCCAGACATCCTCCATATCAATATCAGGGGAAAGGGGTAATGCATCCAATATAAAAGAATGAGGAGAAACCATGTCCTACTTCCTATGACTTAATGCACTAAATCGTCCTTCAACCTCAAAAGATACCCGACCCTCTCTTACATCAATGTGGCAACCAGCTGTCGCTAAAATGGCCGACCTAGGATAATCTGGGCATCGTCAGTTTCAGGCATATCAACTATAATGAAGTCCTCCAACATCCAAATGTCTCCTATATTGACTGGCACATTATCCAACTTGCCTATAGGTTACGTCACAGAACCATCAGCCCACTGTAAGGAAAAGGGTGCGGCCAATAATGGTCCTAGATGCACCTAGATCATACAGACCTCTCTCAATTTCTACCTTTCCTACAATGCAGGGGATAAAAAAACTACCTGGGTCAGGGAGTTTAGGGGGAAAAATGGTTGGGATCTCAATAGTATCATTTTCTTGGAAAGTGACAGTCTTGCCACCATTGTTTCTCTCCTTACTACTAGCCATAGTTATCACCCAACCCTCTTCCATTAGTACTTCCTCACAGTCAGTTAAGTCCTCCTCTTCCTCCTTTATGGTAACACAGTTATAGTGCTCTCGAGGGTTAGGTTCAGGTTTGGTAGGTAGTCTATTCGGGGGCGTTGATGAAAAAGTGACTTTTTGGGCAATTTGGGCTTCTAACATCCTATTATGAATTATAAGCACATCAACCTTTGAAGCTAATTGCTTAATATACTCATCTTATTTTTGTTACGTCATAAGCATGTTTTCCATCATTATTTCCAAATTAGACTTTTGGGGCATCTAAGAAGGGAATGGAGGTCTTTGAAAACCAGGGGGGTACTCTAGCATTCATAGGGGGCATGTTCACAGTGTTTGGATTCGACCTATAAGAAAGATTCAGATGATTCTTCCAACCCGGATTATAGGTATTAGAGTGAGGGTCATTGGTCGGTCTCATGTTGAAATTTTGAACATAATTAACTTTATCAGGATTTTGGAAAAAAGGACTCCTAACTTGACAATTCAGATATATATATATGTTCAATTGAACCACAAATTTCACAAGGGGAAGGGCATTTGAGTTCACAGCATTAACATTCATTTGGTCCAACCTTTAATTTATAGCATCTACTTTAGCAGAAAGTAAAGTAATTGCATCAAGTTCAAGCTTACCTCCAACCCGCTTGGGTTGGGTTCGTTCAGTGGACCATTGAAAGTTGTTAAGCGCCATCTCCTCGATCAGATTGTAGGCTTCATCCTCAGTCTTGCTCTTCAGAGTTCCTCCTGCTACCGCATCAATAGTGGACCTCACAGACTAGGTCACACCATTATAGAAAGATTGGATTATCATCTAACGCCGAAGACCATGATGGGGGCACAAACGTAGCAGATCTTTAAAATACTCCCAGGCTTCATAGAGTGTCTCATCATCTCCTTGCAAAAAGTTAGTGATCTGATTCCTTACGCTTGGCGTTTTGCTTGGAGGGAAGAACTTGGTGAGGAATGCTCTTGTCAACTCATCCCAGGGAGTTATGCATCCAGACGGCAAAGAGTGCAACCGGGCCCTCGCTTTATCCCTCAATGAGAAAGGGAATAAGCGCAGCCGAATCGCATCACAAGAGACTCCATTTAATTTTAGCATATCATACACCTCTAAAAAGATTGAGAGTTGCAGATTTTGGTCTTCTAAGGGAGTTCCGCCGAACTGAGATTGTTGCACCATGGAAATGAGTGCCAGTTTGATTAGAAGTTGTTGGCATCTACAGCAGAGCGAGCGATGCTTGAGGCAATCTCTTGGACTTATGGGGTAACAAAATCACTAAAAGTCCTTCGTTGGTCACCTTCTGCTAGGGCTGGCAAAAATTCGGATCCGGGTAAATTCGGGTCCGGACAAATCGGACATTCGGACAAAAACTTCATACCCAGACCCTGTTCGGATTATAAATCGGACACTTTGACCAGACCCGAACCCGGACCCGAATGTCCGATGTCCGGACCCGGTTGTCCGAATGTCCAAATTTGTAACATGATTTTAGGACATTCTGACCAAAATTTTGTGTGACCGAACCCGAAATCGATTTTTTAATGTCCGAACCCGGTTGTCCGAATATATTTTTTTAAAATTTTCTAAAGAATTTGGACTAAAATTACATATAAACATACTTGTCCGATTGTCCGAATTTGTCCGGACCCGGATTTGCCACCAAATTCGGACAATCCGGACCCGGTTCGGCAAACCCGGACCCGACCCGGTTTGAATCCGGACATATCCGAATGTCCGGATTTCAAATTCGGACATAAAAAAAGTGTCCATACCCGGTTTTTTCGGGTCGGACAAATCCGGGTATTCGGGTCGGACAATTTTTTGCCAGCCCTACCTTCTGCCAAGCTTGAATTCCTTTTACCTCACACCTTTGCTCTTCAATCCTTTGCTTTTTCCTCCTCAGGTAAAAAGTCTTTTCAATCTCTGGATTGGGTTCGTAAAAGATTGGAGTTCGCATAAAGTAGGAAAAATTCCTGCAAGCACTTTCACCAACACTACCAGCACAGATTAAACAAGCAAAGAAATGAAAATAAAAATAAAAATAAAAACAAATAAAATACTTAGTCACTTTCGCAAGACTAGCTCAATAGTTAACAGTTTTAGTCTCAGGTAACGGCGCCAAAAACTTGATGTGTGGACTACCGCAAACGTAGGGTGATTGCAGTATAGATAAAAGATATCATTCCTTAAGAACTAATCGTAACTTACTGAGTCTTGCCTGTCAGAATGTGCTAAGTAAAACTCTGGCTTAAGCGGATTCAATTTGACAATAGCAAATAAACTTTTCTAAATCAATAAGGAAAAAACGTCTAGGAATTCATGTAGTTGTGAAAGGAAACTGGATAAAAAATAATAAATATGTGCTTTCTTCTAATTGATCAAATTTGAGATATTGTAATCTCTTCAAAAATTCAATCTATTCTTTCGAAATCAACTAAATTTGCCTAAATTAAGCAAAAGTTGTTCTTTCAAACTAACTTGCCTTAATTCAAGTTAAATATATTCCATTATTTACTAGCCCTCCTAACATATAAATCTCTCTTTCGACACAAAATTACATTAGGCCTTATCAAGCAGTCCAGCAATCAAATGTCACCTTTCAGTTTTTCATTCATTTGTTTCAAGTGTGCAAGCAAATTTCGGCCAAAAATCAACTCACAACATGAAAAACCCTTAACAAAAATAAATCAAACCAATCATGAAGATAAGCATAATTGTATAGATTAAAACATGATCCAATAACAATTCCACAAACTACTAAATTTTTAGACTAAAGAAAACTACTCAGACATGATAAAAGATTAATAAACTAACCAATGATTGATGAAATCTGAGTGAAAAGGGGGATTGACTGAGATAGCCTTCAATCAAGGGCTTCGGAACTGCCTCAATGACAAACTCTCACGCTCAAGACTCACACCAATACAAAAATCAAACTAAAAACTACAAAATTTGAGAAACTAAAGCGCTAATCTATGCTACTCTACACTTTGCTTTGCTTGAAATGATCTTTTATTCTAGGATGGTCTCTACATGTTGCAGAACGTCGCCTTATATAGAAAAGCTCGGCCAATCTCAGCCACACAGCCAAGGAAAAATGAAGAGACAACGATTACAGGCTCACCACGGTCCGTGGAGTGCACCACGATCCGACCGTGGTCTGGGTTGGAATCGGGTTTTTACTCATTCTTTGCTCTACGGTCGTGGCATAACATGCATGACCGTGGGGGAGGTCAAAATACAGCCTTTGAAAGGCAAATGCTGGGTAAAATACTAAAAATTAATCATGCAAAACACATCAAACAACTATACCCAAACATAAATCGAGAGTAGGAGAGTAAATAACAACAATAAGCGCAATATTCTCCTAAAATGACACAAAATAGCCCTAAAATGATATGCACACTGAGCACTTGTCATACACCTTTATGGTCTTTCCAAGGACAAGTTGGAAGAGTTTATTCACCAGGCGCTAGTAAGTGGCACCAGCGTTCTTTAACTCGAAAGGCATCACCTTGTAACAATGCAACCCCCAGTTGATCATGAAAGTGATCTTTTCCTGATCCTCAACACACAGAGGAATCTGATGATACCCCGAGAATGCATCCATGAAGCTCAGCATGGCGTGCCCCGCTGTCGCATCTACAAGCTTGTCTATCTTCGGCAAAGGATAATTGTCCTTTGGACACGCCTTATTCAAGTCTCTGAAATAGACGCACATCATCCGTGTCCCCTTGGGCTTTTTAACGAGTACAACATTTAAAATCCACTTTGGATATTGGCATTCCCGAATGAAGCCTGCCTCCAGAAGCTTCTGTACCTCCGTCGTCGCAGCCATGACCCGCTTAGGACCCATATGTTGTTTCTTCTAAACCATGGGCCTGTGGACGGGATCCACATTCAGTCGATGCTCCACTATTGCAGGGCTGATGCTCAGCATTTCCTCGGGGCCGAAGGCATAAATATTCTGGTATTCTCACAGAAGGTTGACCAAAGGGTGTATGATGTCGTCTTTCATTTCTCGCCCCAGCTGGACCGTGCGGTCGGGCTGTCCTTTTGTCAAGGGAAATTTTCGCTACACCTTCGATGACTTCCGGGCATGACCGCCCAGGGTTGGCCGAGGTTAAGGTGCATATTGTCAAGGTTTCAGCGGGAGGGAGTGTGGTCCACGACTTTTTATCTAAGGGCAATGGCTCAGCAGGCTCCACCAGCAGCCGGATGCTACCGAGGTAGTATTCACATGTCGTGCGTTGATCCCCTTGAAATTTCCTAACACTACCATTATTCGCTTCAAAGTAAAGCTGAAGCAGATACAAGGCAATGACTGCCTTTACCTTGTTTAGAGTTGACCATCCCACAATGACGTTATAGGTTGTGGGGACATCAACTACCAAGAAATCTACCTCCAAGTTCCGTGCTTTGATCTTGTCGTCAAACCATAGCGGGAGCTGGATCATTCCGATGGGATTCACCTTTTATCCTCCAAAGCCGAGGATGGGGTGTATGAGAGGAACGATTTCACTTCCTGGATGCTTGAGTTTTTTCTAACATTCCCATGTGATGATGTCCACGGAGCTCCCAGTATCAATTAAAATCCGTCGGACTAGGGCGTTGACCACTTTCAACTCGACCACCAAAGTATCATTATGAGGAGAAGTAAAATGCGGGTCTTCACGGCCATCGAACAACATGGTGGAAACCGTAACACGGTGTCCCTATTCTGCAGTCACGACCTACTGCGTTCCTCGCATTTGGGCCTTCAATACTGACTAGGTGATGCCTTCCGTATATCCACCAATGATAGTGGCTACTATCTCCATATAGCATTCCTCTTCTTGAGGTTCTGCATGTATGGGGTTGTGTTCCTTGCGAAGGAATCGAGCCCCTCGTTTTAAGAAGCGGTCGATCTACCCTTTGTCAGCAAGCTCATGAAGGGCCTTCTTCAGCTCCCTACACTCAGCAGTAGTGTGACTGCTTTGTTCATGGAACTCACAATGCTTCTACGTGTTTTGTGGTTTTGGTGTCGTAATCATGGGTTGTGGCTTCCTTGGCATTGGATGTCACTTTAATTCCATCACTTTTCTTCTCAGATCTATGGTGAAGCGAGAGTTCCTGATGTTGAGTCTCGACCTCCGGTCCCCTCGTCCAGCATTCCTATCAGCTGGAATCTTAGCTTTCTTCGGGGCGTCCATATTTTTGTTGCAAATTTCAGTTGCTCGGATGCAATCCGCGGCCTTCCTTAAAGCTTCAGGCAGGGAGGTTTCCTTCTATTCGGCCAAAGAGAATTTGAACCGCCCACTCTTTGGTCCATTCAGAAAAGAGGTGTACGCCACCCCATCTTCTGAATCAGGGATAAAGATCACCTCCTGATGGAAATGCTTTACAAACTCTACCAGGGACTCTTGTGGTCCCTACTTGATTTTGGATAGGTGAATGCTAGTTTGCATTTCCTTACAACTAGCGATGAACTAGCTGACAAACCGGTCAGGCAAATCCTGAAAACAGGAAACACTTCCTGGGATCAGGCCGTTGAACCTAGGGATAGCAAAAAATTGGGAAATACCCGTTAGGGCCCTGTCGGGGATAAGATCCCGCCGGGGATGGGGATAGGGGGATTTTTTCCCCGCAACGGGAAACAGGGCAGGGACGGGGAGCGGGGATCCTAACGGGGTCGGGGAATATGCCCCACATCCCTAACCCACCCTGTTGCCATCCCTATTTGAACCAGGACTGCGCTACCCCTTTCAAAGTCACCGGGAAGTACCAGCAGTACACAGCGTCGTCCATATTTTGGACACACATTTGAGCCTTATACAGCCCCAGGTGTACTTCTAGGTCCGTAGTCCCGTCGTATAACTCCACAGCAGGCATCTTGACCTTCCTGTAATGGGGACATTGATTATCTCCACGCTGAAAGATGTGGAGAAGGGAACTGGCCTCGTCCGGGCACCCATGTTGGATACCTTGATGGGAGTCTCCAAATGTCGCCCTACCTCAACTGCCGAGGGGCTCCTTCTAAGGAGACCGGTCCTCGAGGGGCTGCGTAACGAGCGGTTGTGATATGGGGGACTATGGTTGCGCACACCTCACGCGGAAGGGCTTAGGTATGCTCCCTTGCTGAGCGGTGCTTAGGAGTGTGCCTTCTCCGGGAGGCTCCCTCTTGGAGCTTTGAGGTCCATTCTTATTCCTCGAACTAGGCCGTGCAATGGCTATGAGTTGTGTATGATGTCAAGGCAGTCGCGAAATTTGTAATTCTACCTAGGGATGCTTACCGAGCTTGTCAGGCGTCTCCCTCGATAAACCGGTCATGATTCTCGTCCCACGATTGTCTGCTCCTTTTTGGTCGGACGATCTCTCTTACCTCGTCGCTTCGACGCAGCGTCCTAGTGGGAGTATACCTATGGGATGGCTCATATCCCGTGGTAGGCACGTAGTCAAAGGTGGCCAGCGGTCTCGTGGAATTTACAACTTCCATAGTCCTCTTCACCAGCTTGGTTACTTGCTGAAGGATAGTGTCAGTCATGGTAGTCATGAGATTCTTAAGCGTGTCCACTATAAGGTAGGCTTCTTATTCTGGCGGGCGCTGCCTGACCGAGGGGGGTTGGCCCGGGAGCTCTCCGAAGCATATTCTACTACAAGGGTTGCTGGATGACGGCCATCGGGGCCTTGTCTCTCCTGGAACATGCTCGTGTGGCGTCACTTACAACCATCGTTCACCGCTCTCTCCCCACAGATGGCGCCAAATCTATTTCAGGACTTTTAAGTTTCTCCGAGGGTGACGTGGAATGAGAGTGGTCTTACGTGATGTCACGAACTGTACGCCTGACGATTCGTTCCACGAGTATTGAACTTGCAAAAAGGGCAACCCCGGATAGAGATCCGGGGAACACCTCTCCGACAATCAAATCAGTGCTAGTGCCAGGAGGAGCCAGAGCCAAGAAAAGTGCTTTTCCCGATAAAAGAGTATGCCAGACAAGTGATCCCCCTTCTCGAGGTAGGTTATAGGGTATTTACCGTCCTTGTGGCCAAGGGAAAATTGTAATATCGTACCAGATGCTTCCCTAATGGGCTGCTGGGTGGTTTCCCATGCTGGGCCCACGAATAAGGATCTCAAGATCCGAAAATGACTGAAGATGGTCGCCATAGCCTAGCCCACAAGCGCAAATGTGGGGCCCGCATAGAATCTTGATATTTTTTGGAGCAGGTACTATTGTTCTAATTACTGTTGTTGTTCTAATTACTGTTGTTGCTGTTATTTTCAACCCTCTAAACATGGAAGGAATAACTGTATTGGATGTAAAATTGATCTCAGCATAGCTCCATGTATTTCATTTTCACCAAAGAAAATATTGGAAACAAAATAGCTTTTGAACCCTAGTAGCATGATCACAAGGACTTAAACATTAAATAAGTACTTGCATGCGTTTGGATTTAAGTTCCTCTCCTCACATTTATCTAGGGAGGGATAAAAAAAAAAACCCTACAGAATACAAAGATTGGGCCGATAAAAATGGCATCCATCTGATCAACCTCAACCAAACAAACCTAACTCACTTGATACAGTAAGGAAGGTGATCCCATCTTCAATTTCTCAAATGAGAAATTGTAATAATTGATGTCATCTTTAGCTTATTTATGAAGACAACAAAGCATGTATGAAGGCAAAACATTAGGGAGAATGGAAAGGCAGTTTCCTTTCTTTC